>JAEIJG010000054.1:0-65715 GCA_037289395.1 Beauveria scarabaeidicola | reverse complement strand
CCCTCCCTCTCGGCGCTCCCACCCGACGGCCTACAACTTCTACACCCATCGCCGTTTGTCCACACCTCCCACCCCCGCGCAAAAAAAAAAAAAAAAAACGGTTACAACCTCGCTCGACTCGCCGCCATGGTTCTCCAATCACTTGCATGGCTGCGTCCTAGACGCATATCTGTTCCTCGACCGTCGAAGATCTTAACTCGCAAGCTCATGCTCCCACTTGCTACAGTTTCCGTCCTCAGCGCAAAACTCCTCCACATTTATGCTCATCGCCAGGCTCTGTCCACGGAAGATTTGCTTAGCTGGGGCGCCTCCTTTTTCTTCCAAGATGTCGTTTTTATTCTATTTATTCGTATGCTTCTCGAGAGTCGCATGCCCTTTTTTTTTATTCTAGGCTCCGCTATCAGCATGGCTGTCCTCGTTCTCGGCTGCGGCACCCTGGCCTGTTACATGACGATCTACACAGAGCCCGACTGGAACAATGCCGGTATTGTCCTCGATCCTGCCTGGTGGGCTGTCTTGCCTACCGGCTTGGCCTCACTTGCCTTTGTTTCTGCTGCCATGACTGTCCTCGCCGCTGCCACCCAACAGTTTTGGATCGTCATCGCGGATATGACTACCGATGTTCTGCTTTGGCCCTTCCGCCGCTGCTTCGCCAAAGGCAAATACCAGAGCCTCAGTCAAGCGCCTCCCAACAAGTACGAAGACGACACACTCAACCCGCCCGATGATCAAGGCCTTCTGGGATACAGAGACGAAGACAGCGCTGAGCAAGGACTGCATTTCGAAACTCAGCTGCCTGCTCCGTCCAAGTCGGCCATTGGCGGCTACATCGTCTGTGGCGCCGTTGCTGTCGCTACCCTCGTCACCACTATGTTGCGCCCTCACGATTCAGCCTACACTCTCATGTCCTGGACCCTACCTTTACAGCCGATTGTTGATGTCTCTGGCTCCGGCGGCCCTGCAGCCATCACCAGCCACAATAGCGGCCCCAACAGCATAAGCGATATCCTTCAAGGCAAGACCGCTCTGTCCGACCCCATCCCTCTCTCTTGGCTACCCGCAGGGCCGCCTCTCAAGGGCTTCGAAGACTGGTATCATGATGGCGCCGAACACTACAGTGCTGAGGCCGATCCTCTCAAGGTGTCCAACATGCAGGACGAAACCCTCTCTGATTTGCGCGGACAGCTTTCCGATGTGGACATTCGCCACGTCATCGTCGTCAAGATGGAGTCTATCCGAAAGGACGTCTTCCCCGTCAAGCAAGGAGGAAAAATTTGGGGAAAGTTGGTCGAATCAACTTCTAATAAAACCCTCTCTGGTGAAGTCAAAGAGAGGTTGGCTACCCTAACACCAATGGCTAATTCGCTCACCTGCGACTACAATGATGGCTTTGAACACCCGAATCGCACTTGCCGAGGCGGCATCAGCGCAAACAATGCTTTCACCGCCAGCACATACACGCTCAAGAGTGTCATCGCCACTCTGTGCGGCATTGGGCCCGTCGCTGCCGATTTCAATGTTGAGGCCAAATCGCATTTCTACCAACCTTGCCTAACACATGTGCTCCACGCCTTCAATGCTATCAATCACACCGAGACCAGAAAAGGCAGTAAAGAATTTCAGCCGTACCCCTGGAAGTCGTACTATTTTCAAGCTGCAACCGACTCTTTTGACAACCAGGGGGCTCTCTTCCCGATCCTAGGATACCAGTCTGACAATGTCATCACCAAAGAATACCTTCAAAGTGAATCTGCCAAATTTGGCAAGTCAACCCTGAGCGACGTCAACTACTTTAGTATTCCCGAAGTAGCCCTCGAGGACTACATTGTGGACGCCTTCCAGGTCGCTAAAGAAAATAACGAAAGAGTCTTCTTGACTCACTTGACCAGCACTACCCACCATGCCTTTGGAATTCCCGCCGAGGAGAAGTACGTGCACATGAGCGAGAATAAGGATCTCGAGGACCTCTCCAACTACATCAACGCTGTAGGGTACAGCGATCGCTGGCTGACCAAATTGCTCGGTATTCTCGAGGAACAAGGCGTTGCGAATGAGACGCTGGTCGTCTTTTCTGGAGACCACGGCATGCCCGTAGCTGAGGACGGAGTTGCAACCTACCACAATGACGAAACGGCCAGCTTCCACGTCCCAATTGTTTTCTCCCACCCCAATCTGCCCAAGGTGGCGGTCGACAATGTCGTATCTACTATGCAAATCCTCCCTACTGTGCTGGATCTCTTGATTGAGTCCGACTCGTTGTCGGGAGAGTCCAAGCGCGCCGCCACTGACCTTGTCAAAAACTACGAGGGACAGTCTCTCCTTCGTCCTTTGCGTCCTGCTGCCGAAAACGGTCACGGCGATTGGCAATTTAGTGTCACCAATCCCGGTGGAGCGACACTGGCAGCCCGGGACGGCAGGAACCCCAACTGGCGGTTGACTTTTCCCATAACCTCTGGCCAAGATTGGCACTTTGTCGATGCCAGCTCCAACTCGAGCGGCATTTTCTCTCTATCATTTGATACCCTTCGCAACCGTGCTCAAGCGCAGTTAGGCACAGAAGTTGCGGACTGGCTGGAAGAAGCAGCCATTGTCAGCCGTTGGTGGCTGGACGAGAACCAAAGAAGGTGGCGCTATGGCAAATACGCCCCCGCCCAAGAGAAAGAAGATTAATGTATATAAGAAAGAGTATAAGAAAACAAGACTTTGAAAGTCTGATGGCGGTATAGTCTATGTTGAGTCATGTGCTCCACAACATATACCTGCTGCGTCTCTACGCTTGCCTAGCTAGCAATACAGACGAACCACATCAACGATGCTTGCTCTATTACTTTGTGATGCCTGTCCCTTTCATGTCCCTCGCTTCACTCTGTACACCATATGGTAGCAATCACCTTGGCCTAAGGTGGTCTTTCAACGCGACTTGCCCAGTCTCAAGCCAGCCCCGCTCCTCGACCGTCGAACAACCATCCCCTGATGACATCTATGACGAGTCCTTTAGACAGTCGAACCTGGCTGCTGAATCAAAGGACCGTGCGGCGGACGAAACGAAAACGAAATCTATCGAGTTGAGCTGTTACTCCCCTCCCGCAGTAGAGTCCGTTTACTCGTACAAGGACTCTTTAGTTGGAGATCCCCAAGTCGCTAGCGGTCTTGCGGCCGAAATGCTTCCGCAAGTCACGTTTTATAGAAAAGGGAATTCAGATGCTTGGTCTTAAAGCCATCGGATTTGGTTCTGGGGAGTAACCGATTAAGACTTACATAAAAACATTTATTTGGATCTTTGTTTTTAAGACAAACTTTCAAGACTAGCACCTTTATTTCATTATTATTTCGTTAGGGAGGTCTTTGCTTTTGTAGTGTTCTCGTGGGTTTATAACACCCCACTGTTAGTCACAAAGTGGTGGTTGAGTGGCACGTGCAACTCGCCATACATTTACGTACATGATCCTGACCTAAACAGCACCAAACTGCCCACCAAACGTCGCCAAGGCGCATTCCATTGCACGCAATGTCAGGGAAAAGAAAACGAGATGACTCCCTCGGCAATATCCACGTTCCTCCGCCTTTAGCGCAGGCCATCAATCCTCATAGCTACCCACCTGCAAAGCTTGCGCAGTTTGCCGTCGCGGGCTTATCAGACGCCGATGAGGACCCAGCACAGGACATCAAATATTTTCCGCACCGTGGATTCAGTCACAAGCCAGCTGACCCAGTCTCGGAATCCGATTATGAGACAGGGCTCAAGGATGGCACGGATGAGGATGGCGGTGGGAGGTCGAAGCCAAAGAGAGCTCCAGACGTGCACCGACGACATCTAGCCGTCCTGACCAGAGCGATGCATCAATTTCTCAGTCAAGGCAACGTGGCAAAGGCAGCGCGCGCTTTCGGACTGGCGCTGCAGCTGCGGCCGTACTCGCGCCCATTGGACATTCGCCACGACCACCTCTGGGCGCTCGGCGCAGAGGTCATTATGCGCGAAGGCGAGGAGCAGCGCAATGAATCCTGGAAAAGTCGGAACGATTCGGCGCATGGCGAGCAGCACCGTGGGGCAACTCTCATGCGCTGGGGTTCAGCGGCCAACATGAACAAGTTGAGAGCCTATCTGGAGACGCTGATCCAGCAGTACCCATACGACCACAGGGCGCCCAAGAAGATCTCTGCTCTACACTTCAGCATTAGTCTGTATAGCGCCGAGATTTACAACATTTACTCGGAGCACACGGCCGGTCTTTCCGGTGCCGAGGGGCGCGCAGACGACTCCCTGGCCGACGACGAGTCCGATCCGTGGTTAGAAACGCTGCTCGAGGACGAGAGCTTCCACGCCCCCCGGCCACGGCGGAGAGAAGCAGCGTCGAACCCCAAGGACAAGGTCAGGCTGCACACCCTAGCCGCCATCAAGGCCGTGGTGGCACGCATGGACGCACTCATGCGAGAGCTACCGTACAACAAGAGCCACGAGATGCTGCGACTGCGCGCCGCGGCCTCGCTGTTCATGGCCGACTTGGCGGTTCCCTTTGACAAGACGGTCGCGCTGGAGCTGCATGATGTCAATGAGCAGCGACGACAGGACATTGAAATGGCGAGGCGAACGCTGCAAATCATATTAGAGAGCGGTGGGAACTTGGATGAGGTTTCCAGGGCGCTGGCCGAGTCAGACGACGTTGACGAGGCACTGCCGATTGCGTCTGAGATCTATACCGTCCTACCTATCCGGAAGGCTTGATTTACAGAAAACAGAATGTACAGAGTTGGAAACCCACTTAGTGTGCGTGCGTTGCTTGAGGATCACCGTGGCCGCGACAGTCGTGAAGAAACACGGTTACACACTGTCTTTCTACGCTCCGAGCTGGCTCTATAGAGAGATAACAAAGCACAAAATCGGATGAGCTCATGTGCCACCATATCAATGTTGCGAGCTGTATACAGGGAGCCGAGTTTGCTTGGTGGCATGCGAGTCTGGGCCACGTGTTACAGCCTTGTTGGCAACGGCCACTACCTCGGGTGGCAAGGCCACATATAACAACGGGCGGCATGAGATAAACTAGAAATGAAAGCTGTTACCCGCGCCGATGAGGTGGCTCATGGGCCAGGGCCGGGGCTTACTTACAGCTCAGCACGGAGACACCTTGGGGCTGGCGCTGATGAATCTCGCGCAACCAGGCTGCGCGCATCAACCAACGTAATTGGCTGCCTGATCAGGAGCCATATGCAGCCCGTGAGGCCAGTTCGTCCTTTACCTTTCTCAAGGGCACCTTCTATGGGAGAATTTCTGCAAGACACAGCGGCGTTTTTCCCGACTTTTCTCTTCTTCCTTGGGTGTAGCCAGACGACCAAAACCACCCATACTCGCCACATCAGCTATACTGCACCAATAAGCTCGTCACACACAGTTGACTGAAATGCATCTCAACTTTCGCTCCGTCTTTGAATCGGAGCGCCTCATCTACGAGGCCTTTGACAATGCCGACGAAGACACCAAAAAGTTTCTGTACCACCAGATGGCCATGGACCCGGCGATCCGCGGCCTCGACAGCATTCAGACCTTTGGCCCTCTGTCCAAGACGAGCTATTACGAGTCGCTCAATCAGTGGAAGAATAACCTGCTCAACGTCATCATCTGCCTGAAGCCGGATAACTGGGATGAGCTGGCCGGGGACTATCGACGTGCAGAGCACAGCAAGGGGCTGCGCGGCGTCCCCATCGGCATGATGTGCCTGGCGACGGCGCCCGCGTCGCTCGCGCACCACCGCCGCGCGGGCCTGGGCATGTCGGTCGGGGTCGCGTGGCAGGGCCAGGGCTACGGCACCGAGGCGCTGCGGTGGCTGGCCGGCTGGACGTTTGCCTACGGCAACATGCATAGTCTGTTTCTGCAGACGAGCAGTCTCAATACAAAGGCCATGCATGTTTACAAAAAGGTGGGCTTCGCAGAGGATGGCCGCGAGCGCGAGGCCATTTACATGGCGGGCCAGTGGTTTGATCTTGTGCACATGTCGATTCTGGAGCAGGACTGGAGGGCGCAGCAAGAGGCTGAGAAGAAGCCCTCCAAGGCTTGATTGCACGTTTATGTAGCGTAGAAGACTAGAAGCCTCTATTCGATTACGAAAACCCTGTCATCTCTTCATACTTGGAGGCCCCGTTAGAAACTTGTTTGGCAAGCATGACACGTTGATAAGAAAGCCCGGTGTCACTATTCCGAGCCGGCAAACCGGCAAGGCGGTATGGTATAGTACAGGCCACCTGTTCTTGGCCCAGCTAGACAAGCTCAATCTCACCAAGATGCGCGCAAGAGTATTTGGCAGCGGCCGCCACAACGTCCTTCCACACCTGAAACTCGTTTTCGTTCCGGGGCGCATACACCAGAGTGTAACCCCAGCCCAGCATGGTGCCGCTGAGGCGGTGTCTCTGGCCCCAGCTCGTCTCAATGATGCGGCGCGAGTCGGGCAGCGACAGAACAAGATGGGTGCTTCCGTCGACGGGGTGAATATGCACAAGCTCGCCGCGCGTCTTCCTCAGATGCTCCGGCCGGTGCTGGTGCTTGTGCAGCTGAAGCGCGGGCACGGGGCCCTCGAGGGTGGACATGTCGTACTGCAGCAGCGTGGCGTTGGCCGCGGTCAGGGCCTCGAGGTGGCGGTACATGCGCGCCTTGATGGCGGGCGAGGCCGTGTCGGTGACTTGGCGCTGTGGCGCGGTGAAGCCGGGAATCGAGGGCCGGGGGCCGTCGCGGCGGGACGGGGGGAAGCTGGGCGGGAGGAAGGACTCGTCGGCGTGGGGGCCGAGGAGGGCGGCCTCGGCGGCGAGGTCGTAGGGCGCGGGCACGGTGGTGTCCTTGCGGCTGTTGCGGGTCAAGTTGAGCTGGATGCACCAGCCCTTGAAGTTGCCGGGCAGGCCGTGGTCGCCGAGGGCGCAGTAGGCGCGGTAGTCGCGGTAGGCAATGACGATGAGTGTGGCCAGAGCGATGGCCGCCCCGGTGACGACGTACTGTGCAATGGGCATGGATGACGGGGATGCTCGGCTCTGTGGTGGTGTCTTTGGGGTTGCTTTCTTGGTTGTGTAAGTGGAAGGGGGGTAAGCGAGATGGAGAGGTGTGAAGAAGAGGGAGACTTGCGAGTTTATATACATTGGTGGGACAAATTTTTCTTTTCTGTCAGAGAACCAAGAAGACGTAATGCGCCAGCATCGTAGGACATGAGATGACGAAGAACGTTGTCGTCGCTGTGTAGGAGATGGTGATTTCCTAATTAGGCACTCTGTTGAGGGCTCGTATGTCCGAGGCGCGCGACGACCCGAAAAGAGATGACGGTGGCGAGGGTAGGCTGAGGGAAAGGACGCGGGCCAAAGAAATGGAGATTTTCTTTTTTATTTAGAGAGATTCTAGATGGTCCACGAGATTTTTTCTAGACGGAATTATTCGCAGATTGAGGCAACAGTGTCTGGTTTGCTTGCTAGGCCTACAGGTGCCTGGTTCATGTGGTTGGTTGGCAGCAGTGTTGGATGCCGAGACGGGAGACATGAGGGAGGGCGGGATGGTTGAATGGGGGAAAAAGATAGATTATTTGCGATGCAGATGGCAGATTTTAGTTTCTTGGCTGTCATTTCTTAGGTATGCTTCGTCTTGTTGCTGTATTGGAATTTGGCAAGGTAGTGCATCTAGTCATGCGAGCTCGGATCATCGGGCCGTCGCCGCAACAAGCTCTCTGCCAAAATGACAAGGGGCCAAGGCCTAAATAGTACCTAAAGGCTAATAATAACGCTGGGCAAGTCTACGCCATTGACCCCGTTTTGCGAGGCCGGAGCTCAGAAACCGAACCCCGATCACGTCATTCGGGGCTTTCCCCACAGGCAGCCCCCAGTGCAAGGTTGTAGGCGGCAGACTTTGTCGCGACGCTGGGGAAAAGTGCAAGGACTGAATTAAATAAATATTTAGTTGCTTTTGTTTTAGTAGTTTGAAATCCCGAGCTCCGCTCTTCGGCAGGGCGGTGACACTGTTGCCCACTGTTTGCCCTTGTCCACGCAGCCGAATTGCGTGCCAGCAACCTTGCCTTGGCTTGTGCACCAGCTTCCGCGCTGACCACTCAACAAGGACGCTGTGGATTCCCTTGTGTGACTGAACTCCCACCCATCCATCCTGCCTGAGCTCAACTTCTACACCACCACTTTTTTCTTTCCCATTTCTTTTTTACCAAGCCCATCATCTTTTATTCATCTCTTTCCCCCCCCCCCTAGCATACCTGCTTCTACATCATCTCTTTTTACACCTATCAACTTGCCCACACCTGCTGGTCTCTTCATTATTGCCATTGGACCCGCGCTGGACGCCCAATCGCTCGCTCAGACCACGTCCCCTCACCCCGCCGCCGCCGCCGTCGCCATGTCCTCCAACCCGCCTCCGGCTCCCACAGCCGCCGCAGCCGCCGCCAGCAAGATCAACGTCGTCGACAGCCTAAGCCTGCCGCCGTCGCCCGCGCCCTCGAGCCCGCGCAACGGCCGCCGCCGCTACGCCCTCGCCACCGAGCTCGTCTACACCGAGGGCAAGGACCAGTACGGCGCCTCGAGCACCCCCATCTACCAGTCGGCCACCTTTAAGCAGACGTCGGCCGCCGGCGGCCAGCAAGAGTACGACTACACCCGCTCCGGCAACCCGACGCGCACACACCTCGAGCGCCACCTTGCCAAGATTATGGGCGCCCACCGCGCCCTCGCCGTCTCCTCGGGCATGGGCGCCCTCGACGTCATCACCCGCGTCCTCCGCCCCGGCGACGAGGTCATCACCGGCGACGACCTCTACGGCGGCACCCACCGCCTGCTCACCTACCTCGCCTCCAACTCGGGCATCGTCGTCCGCCACGTCGACACCACAAAGGTCGACGCCGTCGCCGAGCAAATCTCCCCCAGAACCGCCATGGTCCTCCTCGAGACCCCCACCAACCCCCTCATCAAAATCGTCGACATTCCCTCCATCGCCGCCCGCGCCCACCACGCCAACCCAAAAGCCCTCGTCGTCGTCGACAACACCATGCTCTCCCCCATGCTCTGCAACCCGCTCGACCTCGGCGCCGACGTCGTCTACGAGTCGGGCACAAAGTACCTGTCCGGCCACCACGACATCATGGCCGGCGTCATTGCCTGCAACGACCCCGCCGTCGCCGACAAGCTCTTCTTCACCATAAACTCCACCGGCTGCGGCCTCTCCCCCAACGACTCCTTCCTCCTCATGCGCGGCGTCAAGACCCTTGCCATCCGCATGGACAAGCAGCAGGCCAACGCCCAGGCCATTGCCGAGTTCCTCGAGCAGCGCGGCTTCCGCGTCCGCTACCCGGGCCTCCGCTCCCACCCCCAGTACGACCTGCACTGGTCCACCGCCCGCGGCGCCGGCGCCGTCCTCGCCTTTGAGACGGGCGACCCCGCCGTCTCACAGCGCATCGTCGAGGCCGCCCGTCTCTGGGCCATTAGCGTCAGCTTCGGCTGCGTCAACAGCCTCATCAGCATGCCCTGCCAGATGAGCCACGCCAGCATCGACGCCAAGACGAGAGCCGAGCGCCAGATGCCAGAGGATATCATTCGCCTGTGCGTAGGCATCGAGGACGTCAACGACTTGATTGAAGATTTGTCCCGTGCAGTGAGTTCTTTTTTTCCTCTGCATACTACCACATCCCTCTCACTTTACTCAGACCCCTGTCTAACAATAATTCTCTTAGCTGGTGCAAGCTGGTGCCGTAACCGTCACTCTAGACGGATTCCACGCCGCGGGCGAGGCTGAAAAGCTTGGCCAAACGCCCCTAACTGTCGAATAAGCGCTTGTTTTCTGGCAATGACTTTCAAGTTATCAACATGTAGAATTCTTACGACACAGCAATCCGTTCATGCGCGGGGTTTCTTCTTCTTTTCATCTTCATTCATGCTCTTTCCAAACCATCACAGGCGTTGAAATTCCGCGAGGCAACTGGGCACTCTGAAAATAATACATATACTGCTAAAGAAATAGATGAATTTTTCATGATCCTTCCTTCTCCCATATTCTCGTCGTCGGACCATCTTTTCTTTGACCTTTCTTCCTACTCAACTGCTTTAATTCGCCCACCGTTGCAGCACCAACGTCGTATTGGAGCTGCCCACCACCACGCACCACTCACCACCCGGACTCCACGCCGCCTGGCGTCCGACAAATGTCGCCGCCGACGACTCGGTTCGGTGCGCCTTGACAGGCTCGTGCGGATCCTCCATGCTGTACTTGGCCGCCCAGGACTCGAGCGTCTCCGCGCTAAATTCGTGCGCCGTTTCCTCCGCTCTTCCTGCACTGCTCGCCGATCCCGGGGCACCACCGCCGCCGCCGCCGCGCGACGACGACGACGCCGAGGATTGTCGCGTGCCGTTTGGCGCCGCCACCACGCGCTTCTCCTTCACCCCCTTTATGCGACCAAACATGTCGGCGCGCTGCCGGGGAATGATAGCCTTGAGCCAGGTGGGCATCGGCGCGCGGGGCCGGGTGCGGTCGCGCCGGGGGTCGTGCAGCGCGAGCATGACGTCGTGGTAGACGCTAAGACGGTGCAGGTCCCAGAAGAGAATGTTACCGCCGGCGTTGCAAAAGGCCAGCACGGGATTCTGGCCGGGCACGTGGTGCAGGCCGAAGCGCATAAAGAACTGCGGTCCGCAGTTGGGCGTGTGAAACTCGAGCAGCCGCGTGTACTGCGACGGGCACTCGGGCGTCGTGGCCGGCACGAAATAGGACCGCGTGAGCCGCGACTGGTCGTCCAGGCTCGTCGGCACCACCGCCTGCGCCGTCGGCGCATCGCTCTGCGGCGGCGGCGGGCCCTCGGACGAGAAGCCTTCGATGCGCCAGAGTACGATGACGTTGTCATGGCATGCGCGGGACAGGATGTAGTCGCCGCAAAACGCGACGCTAAAGAGTGCTATGTGAGTATTTAATGCTCAGGGTGAGATGCTGCACAACTTACCAATCTACAATGCCGCTGTGGACGGCCGATGTGGAAAAGTGCGGGTAATGTACCTGGAGCGGCGTGACGACGGGCTCCGTTGGGAGGTCGGGCATTGTCCACTGTTGAGATTGTTAGTGCATTGTGAGACGGTAGCAGACATCACCGAGTATTACAAGATTGATGACTTGATCATGGCCGCCAGAGACAAGATATCGTCCAGTGGCGTGAAATGCCTGCAAGGTATGAGCATAGAACCAAGCAGCGCGGTATTGGCTCGCTCATAGCTGCTCACCAGGCTTAGTAAATTCCAAGAATGTCCCTCTCCGGCGAGGATACACAGACAGGGTTGCGCTTGGAACTTTTCTTCAAGACTCCATATTCGAATGCTCGTGTCGTTGGATGCCGAAGCAATAATTGATGAGTCTATTGGCGAAGTTGCAAGATCATTGACGTCCTATATGTGGTTAGCTCTACCCAAAGTTCTTAGGAGAGTCATACGTACACCTCCATGCCCAGCAAAACACTGTCGGATAGCAGGTTAGTCAGGTGTGCTTGGATGGATTCCTTGCGCGACCACCACTCACGTTTACTAATGTGCAGGTTCTCACATCGTAGATCTTGACCTTGGCATCTCCGCCTCCTATGCAAATATACGGCGCTCCGGTCGTAGGATCTCTTGTCCAGGTACAGCAGCAGCCCGATGCATCCTCCTAGAAGAAGCTGCGTTAGTGAGCCGCGTATAGAGCTTTGCCGCAGATGGTGCCACATACGTCATCGTCTCTTATTACGGACAGAACTGAGCAAGGATTTGAATCTCCGATATCAGAAGATAGTTTGCATACAACAATCTGGATACGGTCAGTCCGAGTATTGAGTCTTGCTTATTCATGTTTGCTACTTGCATGTTTTTTGCTGACGGCTGCAAACACCGGATCGCAGTCTAGTGGCTGATACGGGCAAAATTTGACATCAAAGAACTCTGCAAGAAATTCAGTTGGAAGACCTTGTTTCGTAGGGAACCATTCTCAACCAACCGGGAACATCATCGCCATTGTTCAAGAATCGGGTATCATTCTGTGCGCATGTCAACAAGTGCCAAACTTTGGGTTTGGCGCTGGCACAGTACGGACCTCGAAGCCGAAAGAGCTGCGCAACTTTGGTAGATGAAACGCAGAGTCCTCATTCGCCGCTGCCATTGTGACGAGCGTCGGCCGTCTATGGCCTCACTCGTGACAGCGGGATGGGGTGGGATGGTTGTGAGACGCCTCTCAGTCTGATCAACGCGCCACCGCCCACGCAGAGTTGGTGGCCGCTCTAACTATTATTTCTAGACGAACAAGATGTCAGATGCAGTAGTCGAAACTCGTGAATTTTCAAGACAGATGGGTCGCCAGACTCGATGCGAGATATCGTGGCTGGCGCAAGACCACTTCCGACGCTGTACCACCAGAATAGGCCTGTCCTAGGTCTCAAACTCTGTCCTGGTATTTATGAGCAGGACGAGCTCGAAAAGAAACGCTCCAAATGATCCAAAGCCCTGACTGTAATAGTTGAATGTTTTGTCGGAAAAGATGACTGCTTGTGCGACTTTGTTGGATGCGTGTAACACGGTTGCACGCGCGCTGCTGTGGAGGTGGCGAGGTACCTTCCATAGTACGTACCCTGCCCAGGCACTTCCAGGCTCTAGGTACCTAGGTAGGCTCTGGATCTCTCTCCTCGGGGCGCATTGGCGCAAGTCAAGGGCGTTGTGGAGCTTGGACCATCTGCAACGTGGAAGCTGGCCATTTCACGAACACCACCACGTCAGCTACCAGAGGCATTGTCCCCTTCACCCCGTTTTACCAGCAATTGCATCGCAAGTCTAGAAGATCGGGGAATCCGACTACTTCGATTTGAATTCTTGGTAGCTACCGTCGGAGTTTTGACACCAGCTTTATCGTGCGTCGCAGGCTGCCTACTCGCCGCCATGTCCACTACCAAGGGACATTACACGAACCCAACCGTCGACGACGACGACCTGATCGATCCCGATGATGGTATGCCTAGCCCGAGTGCCGCGTCCACATGCGGCGGGCATTGCTTTTAAAAACTAATACGGGCCATAGCCGACCTCAACGACTTCGATGACCCCCTGGCACCTTCCAGCTCCCGCGCGCCACTCACGGGCAACATTGGCTCCTCGTCGCGGCCGCTCGACGAGAGCTACCTGACTGCACGCATCCCCGGCGAAGACCGAAGCGCCTCACAAAACACCATCGACGAGACCGTTTGGGAAACGTTGCGCCGCGACCTGCTGGCCGTGTGGGCCAAGCTGCGAGAAGTGCTGTACCCGCGCTACCTCCTGGGCGGTACCATGTTTGACGGCGAGGGCGGCTTCCGTGGCGCATATTCAAACATCCGCGGCGCCGGGCTCTCGGGTACGCGCGAAGAGCTCACGGGCCTGGCAACCCGCGTCATGGACCCCGAGGCGCTGCTCGGCAGCTCACTGAGCCCTGGCCTGCGCGACTGGGACCTCTGGGGCCCTCTCATCTTCTGTCTGTTGCTGAGCCTTCTGCTGAGCTTTTCGGCTCGCGCCGAGCAAAAGGACGCTGTATTCAGCGGTGTATTTGCCATGATTTGGCTCGGAGAAGCTCTTGTCACTCTTCAGATTAGACTACTCGGTGGAAGCATGTATGTCTACCGTCTTTGCTCTCTGGGGACATGTAAGCTGACAACTGTGCCAATAGTTCTTTCGCGCAAAGTGTGTGCATCATCGGTTATACACTATTCCCGCTTGTCATCGCAGCGCTCCTGTCCGCGCTTCACCTGCACTGGATTCCTCGTATTCCCATCTTCATCGTCCTTATACTGTGGTCTTTGGCAGCCGGTGTTAGCATTTTGGGCGGCAGTGGGGTTGTCCAGAATCGCTTGGCCATCGCTCTCTACCCTCTGTTCATATTCTATGTCGGACTGGGTGCCTTGTGCTTCATGAGCTAGGTGTGACAGCAAGGCCCGAAACCATAGTGTGTGTTGGGCTGTGGGTGATAAGGGAGGAGGCCTTAGGCGAGACAGCTTTTGGCTCTTTTGGCTGTGCTGATTGAATTGTACCGTAATAGGCGGGTTTAGCCACTGCCATGATAGCAACTTGTCTTGGTTTGAAACATGATGGGTGCTTAAATATTGCATGTAGGCGAGGCGGATGTGAGTGGCTCGGAGAGGCCGGTTGAGGTGCCTCACAAGCGCCCATGGAAACAGGTGCAAGCACAAACGAATGCAGGCTGCCAACGGAAGGCTGCAGTGGCGTGCATTGCAGTTCTGAGCAGAAGCAATTATCAATCAACGTGCATTGCTGCTCAGAATTGGTGACAGCCTGCCTCGGTAGCCGTGCTTATTATTATTAGCCAGGCGCTGTAGCTGGTAATGACCTTGCAGCGCTGTTTGCTGTTGCACAGCTGCTGATGGCGCCAATTATAGCGGGTGACTGGCCCAGGCATGGCCCCTCTCCGTTATTACCTACCTAGGGCGGTGAGGGGTTCCCTTATAATTTGCTTCCACCCGTCACCTGGAACTTGCAGGCGACATAGCTAAGTGATTAGGCGACCGACCACTTGCGTACTTTGATTAATGCACCCAGAAGGAGTCTACCACCCAACCAAACACTACCTACCATTGCTCCCGCAGAAGCTTCTTTCCTTTGCCAGACACTTGCTTTGCTCCCACGATTCCGCATACCGGTCCCGTTTTGGCGCGTCCTTGCCTTGGCTTCGTATCCACTTGATCCAGCTCGACAGCCTCGCACGACCATCATCATCTTTCCCTTCGTTTTTTGCACGTGGACACCGCGAACCAAGCGCCACGAAAAGCTCGACATAAACTCAGCCTCATCGTCATGGCCGAAGAGATAAGAGCGGCCAGTCCAAAGGATGACACGGCCCAACCAAGCGTCCCCGAGGACGCCGACACTCGCGCCGCACGTCGCGAACTAAAACAACACTCCATCTCGGATCCTGTTGGCGCGAGCACTGAGGGCGATGCTGACCGTCCCGATACCCCCGCCGAAGACGACGTCTCTGATGAACGCAACAACGAGCTCAAGGAGCAGCTCGCCTCACCAAAGAAGAAGCGCGGCCACGATGAGCTGGACCCCAACAAGGACGACCAGCAAAACGACAACGACAGTGTCGCCTCTGCAGACTCGGCCAAGGATAGAGCCTCGCGATCAGAGCCTGAGAAGAAGCGACACCGCGATACAGATGGTGATGCTGACGGCGCCGATGAGGTGATATTCTCACCATATAACAATGACCTGAGCCGCAGGCTGACGAATCTCGTGCAGACAAAACCGGACAAGGACAAAGCCAAGACGGAGACCGATACGGAGCCCAAGACGGAGTCCAAGACGGAGCCCAAGACCGGAACGAAACAAGAGAAGCCCGAACCACCAAAGAAGGAGCAACCGCAAACTACGGCCAGTGCGTTCGCGGCGTCTGGTTTCAGCAAGCTTGCTGCTGGCGCCTCGCCGTTCGCGGGGCTTGGTGGCACCAGTGGCGCATTTGCCTCAACTACGAAAGTGCCACTGAAATCCTTCGCATCAGCACCAAAGAAGACGGAAGCGCAGCCACTTGCACCAGCGCCAAAGCTCAGTTTTGGCGGTGCTGCGACCGCATCTCCATTCGCTACTGGGTTGTCGGGCATCAACGGTTTCGGAAGTGGTCTCGGTGGAAGCGGATTTGCTTCGGCGTCCGGCGCGAAGCCGCTGTCGAGCTTTGCCTCGGGGACTTCAAAGCCCTTTCAAAATCAAAAGGCTGCCAAGCCATTTGGTGCTCCAGATAGCGATGCTGAAGACGATGAAGATGAGGACAAGGGTGATGAAGAAGAAGGTATCAGCGCTTCGGATAAGGACCGCGACGCCTCGTCAGAGAAGGAGGATGACAGGTCCAAAGTAAAGCTACACAGAGGTTTGTCCATCATTGTAGCCGCAATTCTTCCCAGCCCCGTGCTAACAAGCCACCAGTCGATATTGACGATGGTGAAGCTGGCGAGATTACCATTGTCTCTGTCAGAGCAAAGATGTTTGTACACGAGAATGACGCCTGGAAAGAGCGTGGGGCCGGCATGCTGAAAATTAACGCCCCAAAATCGTGTGTGGAATTTGACGACAACAATGTCGTCGTGCCTGGATCTTTTGATGCGTCAGGACTCGATGAGGAAGATGGCGACAGAACTTCAGCCAAAGTTGTTCGCTTGTTAATGCGCCAGGACCAGACGCATCGCGTTATCCTCAACACGGCCATCATCTCAGCTATGAGATTCCAGGAAAAAACGTCACTCAAGTCCACCTCGGTTCTTTTCACAGCATTTGTCGGCGATAGCGCGACGCCACTACTGGTCACAATGAGAGTACGTTGGTTCCCACTCGTCGATTTCGATGAAACACAACTAACAAAACAATAGATGTCGGCTGCCAATGCCAAACTGTTCCAAACCGAGGTAGAGAGCATTCAGCGCGAGCTTCAAACCCGGTGAAGACTGTCGAAGACCGGCCAAACTGCGCTGGCTTTGACCATGTGTGAGGAAACAAAATTGATGTCTATTAGAACATGATTGCAGAACGCGATAAAGGTGACAGAGGGATGGGGTATGGGCTAAAAGTTGGCGCAAATACAGGATTTCTGCAACGGATGCATTCTAACCCTTTTGGCAGGCTGGAGTTTTACACGCAAGAGCGTGCGGGTTGTTTAAAGGCGGGTGAATTTGTTGTACATTATTCTATCTCTTAAATTCTAGAGCCTTGAAATGCAATGGATATGCAATCTTTAAAAGCCGTTTGCGAATTATGAGGTGTACTTTTCCACGGTGATGTGGTCAACGAGCTGTCACGGGTCTACACGTGATTTGGCGCCAACGACGTGAACCCTTTGGCTATAAACGCACGCTCGACGCCACTTCCTGCAACATCACCAGTAGCGAGGCAGCATGGAAATTCCTATCGCTCGGTCGATTGGCGAGTTATGGTGAAATTGGCGCCGCTGCTCACCAGCGTTCAGACCAATTATGTCTGATCATGTTGCTCCTTCATCGGCGCCGGTGGGAGCTAAACGCAAAAGGCTGTCCGTGGGAGAGCCTTTGGATCCCGAGCAAAGCGACTCTAGCTTAACTCATAGCGATTCCACCGCAAAATCGGACACGAAAATTACATCGGCGAAAAGCAAGCCTCGGAGACGAGCCAAAAAGGGGCAAAAACAAGACGAAAGTTCACCTCCATGGCCAGCACTCTTTACATCACTAGACCAAACTCATCGGGCTCTAAACCTGGTATTCACCTTTTGCTCTACGAGGAAACATTTTGCTACAACATTCGAAGCCATTAGGCCGGCAGTGGAATCTCACATCAAGCGCAAGCTATCGATAGAAGAAGTGGCAAAAATCGTTGCAGTGCGTCCCGAAGGAATCAACTTTAGCTACGTGGACAAATCTACTCTCGAGCTAGAGGTCAAGGCATCAGATCGCAAGGCCGACTCTTTCAAGCTTTTTGGTAACAGAAAAGCGCAAGAATTCGCCTCTGACGCCTCTGTCGGCGGCTGGACAGGCGCCGCCACCGCCGCCACCGATGACTATGAGGTTCTGTTTTTTGAGTTTATCGACGGCGATCTCAAAAGACAAGTCCCAGACAAGAAGACTGGTGAGCCTACGAATCCGCAGCGGAGATTGCGAGATGAGAAGCTGCAGATGCCAGTCTTTGGCCAGGGTCAGATGACGAAGCTCATTGAGCGTCGAAACCAGCGCTTCACGAGCGCCATCAACACTTTTTTGGAAAATTGCGAAAGCGAAAAAATTGATCCTTGCATGGCGTTGGAGGGCTTGGCCGAGTTGCATGTGCCAAAACCCAGCGAGAAGGACGATGATGGTGACGTCGTTGTCAGCACAATTCCTGCCACCATCCCAAAGGAACGCAAATCGATACCCGAAATTGTGAAAGAGATTCGAGAAAGCTCATGGTATACTGGCCAAATTGTGCCGGATGGCCACAGGGTCTTTGATCCGCAGGACCCTGTTAACGGGGACCTGGAATTCCTGCTGACACAGAATCTCGTCAATGCCATCTACAACGCCAAAGGCATCGCCTCCTTTTACGCCCACCAGGCCGAGGCGCTGAATGCGCTACACGAGGGCAAAAACGTTGTTGTCGCAACGTCCACGAGTTCTGGCAAGTCGCTCATTTACCAGTTACCAGTGTTGTACGCTTTGGAGCAGGACTTTGAGTCGCGAGCTATGTACATCTTTCCCACCAAGGCGCTGGCGCAGGATCAGCGGCGCAGTCTGAAAGAAATGATGGCGTATATGCCCGGCCTTGAGGGTACTGTCGTGGAGACTTTCGATGGTGACACGCCGTTCAACACGAGGAATGCTATTCGTGAGCAAGCGAGAATCATTTTCACTAACCCTGACATGATGCATATTACAATTTTGCCACAAGAAGAGAAGTGGAGGACCTTTCTCAAGAACTTGAAATATGTTGTTGGTAAGTAAACACCAGCGCAATTTGCTCTACAGCTCATACTGACTGCTCCTAGTTGACGAATTGCATTACTACAATGGACAGTTTGGGTCGCATGTCGCTTTTGTGATGCGTCGTCTAAGACGCATATGTGCGGCGATTGGAAACAGAAGTGTTCAATTTATCTCGTGCTCTGCTACTGTTGCAAACCCAACGCAGCACTTCAAGGCCATCTTTGGCATCGACAATGTCAAGCTGGTCGACTTTGACGGATCCCCCTCTGGCAGAAAAGAGTTCATCTGCTGGAACACGCCGTACAAAGACCCCGGCGATCCTGCGAGTGGCAGAAGCAGTGCGAAATTCGAATGCGCCCGATTGTTTTGCGAGCTGCTCCTCAGAGGCGTGCGCATCATTGCCTTTTGCCGGGTTCGCAACCAATGTGAAGTGCTGGTCAACGCTATACGACAAGAGCTAGAGAACAGAGGCCGAGGCGACTGCATAGGCTTGGTTATGGGGTATCGCGGAGGATACACAGCAGAGGATCGACGCAAAATCGAATCGGAGATGTTTGCGGGGCGACTATTGGGGATTGTTTCAACAACAGCACTGGAACTTGGCATCGACATCGGAACGCTGGACTGTGTCTTGACCTGGGGCTTCCCATATACCATTGCCAATTTGCGCCAGCAAAGCGGACGCGCAGGGCGCAGAAACAAAGACTCGCTTTCCATATTGCTAGGTGACAGCTTTCCTACCGATCAGCACTATATGCAAAATCCAGAGGAGATTTTCTCCAAGCCTACAGCAGAGCTGCAGCTCGATTTGGATAACATGCTCGTGCGTGAAGGACACATACAATGTGCGGCTTTCGAAATACCGATTCGACCAGAATATGATAGCAAGTATTTTGGTCAGGATCTGTCTCAGATCTGCGAGGAACGGCTTATCGCAGATGACATGGGTTACTATCATTGTCACGATCGGTTCAGACCAAAGCCCTCCAAGTATGTAGCACTTCGCGATACTGAAGATGAACATTTTGCCGTAATCGACATCACGCATGGCAGAAATGTTGTTTTGGAAGAACTGGAGGCATCCCGCGCAACATTTACAATTTACGACGGCGGAATATTCCTTCATCAAGGCCGGACGTATCTCGTCCGTGACTTCTCGCCTGACAAACGAATGGCCAAAGTGGAACGAGTCAAAGTGGACTGGCTGACATCTCAGCGCGATTATACCGATATAGACCCCGTCGAAACGGAGGCGATCCGTGACATTGGCTCATCTGGAATCCTGGCGTATCATGGTACCATCAAGATCTTCCAAAAAGTGTTTGGATTCTTCAAGGTAGACTCGAAAGGGCGAGTTCTCGATGCCGTTCACGTGGATAATCCTCCAATCATTCGATACAGCAAAGGAATGTGGCTCGACATTCCCAAATCCGCCCTGGACATTCTGAACAGCCACCGAATAAATGCGGCCGCTTCCATCCACGCTGCGCAGCACTGTATTATGAGCCTGCTACCGACCTTTGTCATCAGCGCCCCCGAAGACGTGCGAACCGAATGCAAGGTCGCGCTCAAGGAGTTTGCCAAGGAAGAGACGGTACGCAAGCGACCCGGGCGATTGACATTTTACGATGCCAAGGGTGGCGCCAATGGCTCGGGGATCAGCACCAAGGCCTTTGAGCACATTGACCACTTGCTGCAACTCGCTTTGCAGCGCGTCGAGTCATGCCCTTGTCTCCATGGCTGCATCGAGTGCGTTGCGTCGGAGCTGTGCAAGGACTCGGGCGAGGTGATGAGTAAAGCGGGCTCGCGCGTGATTCTTCAGGCCCTGCTCGGCGTCGAAATTGACGTAGATGCTCTGGGCCAAGGCCAAGAGCTGGTCCCCGCAGGCATAGAAACCGTTATTGTGGCCAAGCCGGTGCCGATGAGACGACGCAAGAACAGTAAAGACGAGACTTGGCATCAGGAACAAGAGAGGAAGTGGAAAGATAATGATGAGCGGCACATGGGTGGCTTTCAACGGGAGTAAAGTCCTGTCGCGAAACACTGATCGGTGGTGCTGCTTGGACGGTTGAACCACATGCCTCGCTGAGCGTGCGAACTACATTACTGATATAGCAAAGAGCACATATTAACCAATATTTCGAATGAGAAACGGGCGAACAATAAGCATGGATAATAATCGCGAAGGTCCAGCTAGCACTGATGTGAGGCTGTCGCAGGCTTGGCTATGTTGATGAGACAAACTGTTCAACGACAACAAGACAAATTAAAGTATGAACAACCGGTACTGCAGGCGAAGAAAACTGTGTATTGTGTATATAGTTCTTATCATGATACAGTCGTGGGCACTCTGGGTCCTTCCTTCTTCGACTGGTCGATCCGACTAGCCTACCAGTAAGCATACAGGGAGATTTGATGAGCACTTCTTGAGTTCTGAAATCTACACAGCTTCCAAAACATTTCCAGTGTGACGAGCTGGGTTTTGCAAAGTTACTGTCATATCCCTCTTCGAGATCCCTTCCAGAGAGGACTAAGGCAGTCCGCACGGTTCTGGCAGCCGACAACCAGTAAGCAACTTGCTACGAAGCTCTGTCCTTCTCTTTTCGCACGTACGCCTGCTTACCTACAATCTCCATTACTGATAGCGTCTTCGAATCTTCAAGGGCGAATCATTTCTCGCGTGTTTTTCACCTGGAGCTCCGAGTTTCTAACACATCGCGGCGCAATCCGCCATCAACTTACGCACATAAACCTTATTTCACGATACACTTCTTACGCAAGCACGAAACGATATTTAGAGGCTGATATATCACGCTCGTCAAAACTCGAGGACGGAAACTTGAGAATCATGACAAACGACTACATGTCAGAAATAGAAAAGTGCCCTGGGCTACCCGCGCCATCCATCCACAGCGACGACAAACGCAACAGCCCGGACAGCGAAACGAGTCGGAAGCTCAAAATCAAGCCCCAGGGTGAAAGCGGCCGCAGCGGGGTGCATCCGTGGCATTTCCTTCGCATATCCTTCAAGTCTGCCTGTAGAGCTAGTGCCCTGTGCAGCATGCTCTGGCCAGTCGTTCCCGCGGCGCTGGCTGTGCGATGTAAGTCGGAGAGCCCATCTACTTGGAGCGGCACCACTGACGGAGAAAATACGACAGATGCGCTGAGTGATCACCACACGTTAATCTTTATTCTTTCCTATATTGCCATGGTACCGTGCGCCAGCCTCGTCGGCTTCGCCAGCCAGGAGGCTGCCCGCAAGCTGCCCCATGTCGCTGGTATCTTGGTCGAGACTACGTGCGGCTCTGTGGTCGAAATCGTCTTTTTCCTAGTCTTTTTAAGAAGCGACAATCCCAACAACTTTTACATCATCAAGGCAGCCATCCTAGGCTCTATACTAGCAACTATGCTGTTGTGTCTGGGTGTTGTCTTTTTCGTCGGCGGCTTGATGCGCAAGGAACAGACATTTAGCGACGCCATCAGCGAAGCTGGCAGCGGCCTCCTCCTTATGGCGTAAGTCGAATTCTCCCATCATTCGTTGACGGCGGAGTATTGACTCGGCCAGCGGCGTGGTACTCGCAGTTCCGACTGTGTTTCGAAAAGGATTGCTCAGTATGGGTATCCCCGACGAGGAGATCGATTCCGGCACCCTTCACATCTCACGCATCATTTCCGTACTTCTCATCATCGCCTACCTTGTCTACACCTACTTCCAAGCGCGCACCCATCACGGCATCTACGACGCTATCTTCGAAGGAGATGAGCATCGTGAGGGTAACAACCGCAAGTCGGCCCCGGTAGACATGCTCACGATGACTGAGTGCATCATTGCGCTCGCCGTCTCCATCTCGCTGGTCACGCTCCTCGTCATCGGTCTCGTCGACCAGATTGGGCCCGTAATAAAACACTCGCGCGTCTCGGACGCCTTCATGGGGCTGATTCTCATCCCGCTCGTGGAAAAGTTTGCCGAGCACCTCACGGCCATGGACAAAGCCTGGGGCGACCAGATGAACTTTGCCCTATCGCACGTCCTTGGCGCCACACTGCAGACGGCGCTCTTGACGGCGCCGCTTACGGTTCTGGTCGGATGGGGCCTGCGCAAGCCCATGGATCTCGACTTTGAAATCTCGACCATTGTCATGCTTATCCTGTCCATTTTGACAGTGGGCAAGGTTCTGCAGGACCAAAAGAGCAACTACCTCGAGGGCACGCTTCTGCTCATCCTATACATTTCCATTGCCGTTTCCGCATTCTATTACCCTTTTACAGGCGTTGAGGCTGGTGAATCTGACGCCAGGTCCCCTAGAACCATTCCAAAATAAGGCCAGATTCAATCGTTACGAGTAGCTTGCCCTGGGGCCAAGTCAAGGTTGGAAAAGTACTTCTGGCGTTGGAATACAAAGCAGGATCAAGTACAAGACATTTTATGTACAAACGCGTACCTGACAGGATAATGATTATTACAGTGGCTAAAAACTTTTTCCATTTTTTTTTTCTGCGTGCCGTGCTAAAAGAAGAGCATATCTTCAGGCTTCCACGCCATTTCCGCCAGAACACGCCGTACAGTCTCCTCGAGCGCCGCTGGACCACACACCAGCACCATTTCACGACCATCCGACTTCCTAAAGCCTCCGACGCGCTCCTCCAGATACTCTTTATCCATGCGCCCTCGCGGGCCGCACCACGACGCGTCTGGCCGGGAGAGCTTGTGCAGCAGCGTCGTCCTCGCCGGCGCCCTGGCCACCATGGCGTCCAGCTCCGCCCTGCAGAGAATGTCCGCCTCGCAGCGGTTCCCGTCGAGCACCAGACATTCCGTGTCGTCTTGCGCGTCGCCCGTCACGGCCCGCAGCACCTGAAAGATGGGCGTGACGCCGGAACCTGCGCAAATCATGACGAAGCGGCGCACGTGCCTCGACGTCCCCGACACGGTGCAGTGTCCCTTTCCGAGGTACTCAAACTTGCCCACTGGGCCTTTGATGTCGACAAAGTGGCCGAGGGGGATCGAGTCGAGCGCCTGCGTCATCGTCCCGCCGGGCTGGCCGGGTACGTCTCGGTAGATTTTGATGAGGATGTCGAGCTGGCCCTTGGCATGGGTCTCTGATAAGGGCGTGTACGCGCGTATGACGGCTTCGCGCGTGGCCGGATCTCGTAGGCGCACGAGAAGGTGTTGGCCTGTCGGGAGACCGATGGACTGGGCGGCGTGGTCGAGACGGAAGGAGAAGATTTTGCTGTCAGAGGAAACGTCCGTCTTGGTCTCGAGGATGGCCTTGCTCCAGGATTTTGGTTGGAGAAATACGGCGCGTGTTGGGTCGCTTGCTGGAATCTCCTCGGCACTGCCTTGGAGAGCTTTGCGGGCTGCATCGTTGAGAGTGCCCATGTGATACTGCGGCAACATGGCCTTGGCATTTTCGCTATCTGCATGTGTGTTAGTTTTCTTGTATGTGAACTCTCAAGGAACATGAGGAACATACGGATTGTCATGAATTCTTCAGTCGCATCTTGGGCTGCGGCGTTGATGATGGATGTCGCGCCACCTGGGTGATCATCCAGGTACGGCGTGCCATCATACACATGCCCATTGACCACGAACCAGGGCTCCGTCTCTCCCTCGTGCGCCTTGAGCTCTTCCAGCGAGATGATGCGGTCCACTTTTGGATTTGTCATGCAAATCTCCTTTTCCGGCTCCGCTGGCACCTGCTCCTCCTCCGCTGCCGTCTTTTCGCCCCAGAAGCCGTTGGTGAGGTTGCCGCCGGCGGCCTTGACGCGCTCCATCCACCCACCGGGCATCAGCGCCGGCTGGGTGGGATGCTCGAAGCGGAGCGCGCCGTCTTCCTTGTGAATTACGACGCGGAACCAGGGATTGTTCATCATGCCGAGCACGCTCCAGTACATGTCGCGCGGCTGCACCATCATGCCCTCGTCCATGGCGCGGATCATGATGTCGTCGGCCGCGCCGAGATGGGCGACGGGAATGTCGATTTCCCAAAAGCACCAGCAAAAACACGTCTCGCGCCACCACATGTCGGTTCTGCCGCCGTACAGTGAGTCGCCGTCGGGGGCGCGACGGTAGTCGTCCTCGGGGTAGTGGATGCCTGCTAGCTGCCATGATTTGCCTTTATTCAAGGTAACTTCGAGCCGAGTGATTCGTTTCCCGCCGCCGCCATAAGCGTACCCCCGAACCTTGTACGTTTCTGGGGCAGTTGCCAGAACGAGCCTCTCGTCGTGTCGGGGGTAACAAATGGCACTGTTGGCGTTCAGATCATAGATGGCGTATTTCTCATCTTTCCAGACGTCTGGCAAGTTTGCACTAGCGTCGGGCGATATTGTGGTGGGAAGGACACGGTTGTCGTAGACGTGGTACCAGTTATCACTGGGCTCGGATGTGATTGTAATCTTCTTAAGCCACTTGACACTGCGCCCACCAATTTGCCCGGGTATGATGATACGGACAGGCTTACCATGGTCTGGATGCAACGACTGGCCGTTCATCTTGTGGGCGATCATGATGCCTCGGTTCTCATCCATGCACCAGTTGAGCTTGACAGACGTGCCATAGTACCCGTTGGGCAGCTTGTCTGCTCCCTCAAAGCATACATATTTCGCAGCTCTTTTGGGATTGGCCATTCTCAGAAGAGTGCCAATCGGCACACCGGTCCACAAGGCAGTCGAGAGCCCAGCGGCTCCCCAAGAGAAGCCCTTGGACTTGCGAACCACATTTTGTTCCTTTCGACGATTACCGGCACACACCAGCGTAACAGGATATGTGAGCTGGTCATACTTCTGGATCAGGTCGCGGACAGTGATTGTGAGGGGCTTTTCCACTAGTCCATCGACAGTAAATGTCCAATTCAGGGATTCATCGTCGGGGCAGTGAGGCACTGAGCCATGGTTGCGAACGTAATGCAGATTCTCGCTGGTCAAAAACCCTTCATCGTATAAGTCGGTCAGGGGCGGCTCAACATTGAAGGGGTGAACACCCGTGAGTCGTATTAGCCTAGGATCGCGGTTGACGCGGTGGTCTGGTGTTTTCAAGTCTTCTGGGAGAACCTGAGTGGGAGTGTTTGTGGGTGGAAGAACATAGGGTCTCAGAAGCTGGCCGAGCTTCTCTACTGGAGGAGTCGGTGGTGTAGCATCGACTTGGTCTGGTTCGTCGTCGCTACCAGCATGAGAATTGCCGACAGTCCGAGGTGGACTAGGAGGGAAGGTGTTTGTGGTGCAAGTTACACCGAGGTGGCTTTTGACTGCCATCTTGGCACACAGGTGTATATAATAAATCAAGTAGAGGGCAAAGGGTGTTTTCAACTTTGAAGATGATCAACGACAATATTTCCCGGGAGCATGAGCGATATAAGTCAACTCCTCTTGCAATGGAACAGGCCAAGTGTCCGAGTAAAGGCACCTCAACTTGGGAGTAGTGCTTCCCTGGCGGTAGCGAGGCCGACTTTCCGCAACTAGTACATTTGACTTGCAAAGCAGGTCGCCTACTTTCCACAGGATTGCAACTGTGGAAAGGGCGGGCATATAAATCCAAGACACGCTGCAACTCAATATGGCACATTCTCTGCCGCTTGTGGGCCAGGGCCTTGAGAGGGCTGAGCGAATCTGCATCACAAAGCGGCCACGGCCAGCATACTTGAGTCTTTGGTCTAAAGTTTTCAAGGATTTCCGCGGAGGGGCTGTTGTTTGTTTTATCTAGCCGGCGATTGGTAGTTGATGGTAAGTACCGCAGGTCGTATCTTTGTGGCGCTCACCCCATAAACTCGTCTTGAAAGCCTATCTGCGATAAACTTAGTTATCAGCCCGCACCACACACAATAACCACACCCTTTATCTGGCACATGACAGATTGGCGTTTGTCGATCATGTTATCACTTATGGCGACTTCCTATGAAGATGCGCCGAGTTATCTTGCCAGAAGTTGTAAAACTCCTTGCCCACGTCTTGACTACACGGCCGAGATGCTTCCTTTCGGTCCCGCAGCAGCAACTGGGTGCGGTGTACATACAGCGGAGGAATGTCAAGCTAGTGATTTGTAGCTGCGTAGTCGGATAGCCAGGCTGGTTCAGCCTTCGGGAAGACGGCATCGACGCGTGAACGGAGGTCTCGGAGCCGGCAGAGTGGTGACGGCGCGAGGGCAAGTTTTCGGATTTCCAAATAGCCAGCAGCGATTAGCGATGCGGCTACGAAACAGAATCAAGCACGGGCTAGTCAAAGATTGACTGGGCTGGGAGCGCTGAAGCCCCCCCCCCCCCCCCCCCCTCTTATCGTGCCTAGGTCGTATGGATTGAACATCTCCGGGGTTACATCTCTGGGGTGCATTTCCGGGGCGGGAGGGTGCGAAGGAGGGCCTTTGGAGTGCTAAAGGTTTCAAAAAAAGAAATCTCTGCGTTACGGGTGCTCTAGCTGCTTCAGGGAGTGAGTAGTCTTAAGAAACTTACAAAGCGAATCCGAGAATATTATTGTCAGTAGCCGGCATGGGAGTGCCGTTAGTTACGAACTTGCGGCTCTGCGACGTGGGCGATAAATAAGAAGGTACCTAGGTACATACGTGACTACCGCAATCCGGCACACCGCGCCAACGTTGATCCGATTCCTTGCTACAGTGGGTTTGAACCGTTCGGTGAAGAAAGGCAGTTCGGAGAAACTTGTACCACCTAAAAGTAACTTTTACCTAATAGAGTCAGCACGGTGGTAGTGAAATCAGGCCGGTACCTGGATATTGATTACTCCCAGAAGATAATAGCAGAAACTTGGCAAAAAAGGCCACCATATCAGAGCGCCTGCTGTGGTGCAGCGCCGCTTCACCACAACAAAACAAACATGCACCTTCCAGTGGCTGCAGCATCACTGGCAGATCCTACCTGCCCGCCCAGCTTGCCCGTGCGCGCCACAAGCTCGCGAAGACGCTAAACCAACACGGGCGTCTCCCCTCCAGAAAACCCACTCCAGAATTATCCATCCACATGCTATCACAGTCTAGCCGCACGTAAAACGTAAACGCCATCTTGACCTTGATATTCAAACATCGCCGACGTCTCGCCCGTTATTGCGCTTCTGCTGGCTGCTGCCCAGCCTTGCCTCTTTGCACGCACCGATGCCGACGATCCTTGCCCGGTTGCTGCACCCTTTGTCGGCGCAGCTTATCCCTTAGCGCACCCAGCGTCCGGATGTAGCCACTTACTACCTTTTTGCTGTTAATACCACTGATTCAAGCCGCGGTCCCCGATGGATCGCGCAAGAAAGCGTATGTTCTCTTCTGGCAACTCTCAGAGCTCTCATCTGTCCCGAAGCCAGCTAACCCTGGCGCAGGCGAACTTCGCGCTACAAACGAGCGTGTCTGGGCTGGCGAAACCAATCTCTTTCAAGTCAACAGCTCTCTCGACTCTTCTCTCAAGAAAAACACTTCCTTTATTAAACGACTTCGTACCGCAATCACTTCTGCTACTCTGAGCACCTTTCTTCAGGAAATTCGCACCCTCAGCCTACACAAGTACCTCTCCGAGATCATATCCGCCTTTTACGAGGGACTCTGCAAGCTCAAAACTCCGGGCGAGGTCGATGCCGGTGCCGAGATTGCCAGTGCTCTGCACCAGCGCTTCGGACCTGCCGAGTTCACAGAACACCTCAGCTGGCTTCTGGGCCGTGGCATGGCCACACCCGAGAAGAGTGCGCTCAAGGCTCTCCCCCAGGACGTCCGCGAAAAGGAGGAAAAGGAGCGTCTTACTAGACAAAGGGCACTGCTGCGAGTCGTTACCGAGCTATGGCTGCTTGGCGTCTTACGAACCTTGGACGATGCCGTAAAACCCGACGAGGCGACAAAAGCTGTAGCATCAAAAACCGCCGAAATAAAGCCCCGCGCAAGCACAAAGAACAACGCTTATGCCGAGCCATTTCCACTAGAGGTTCTCAAAGATCTCCTTGGCTATGATCGCGAGCACGTCAACCTTCCTTTGCTCGTCATCTTTGTCAAGGCCTTTAGCTGGGACGTCCTTGGTGTCAAGCCTGTCAATGCTGATGGCAGAAAAACCATCGAAGAAGACGGCGTCGCAGCAGAGCCTGTACCATCTGCCACAGAAAATGAAGATAATGTAGTTGATCAGCCTTTTACTTCGCCAGAACTATCAGAAAAGTTCAAGAAAATTCTCATCAAGTATTTCGACGACGTCAAGAATCACATTGTTCGCGACCAAAAGTCTATACACTCGCAAGCTCGCCGAAATGCAGAGGCATATGTCAAGAGTGGCGAGGTCTTCGAAGACCGGCAAGCAAATTACGAAAAACAGGTCAAGACCCAAGACCGTCTCGTCTCAAACGCTCAGGTCATTGCCGACGCCATTGGAGCTGAGATGCCTGATTTGAAAGACTCGGACGACTCGCTCAACGCCTCTGGTGCTGGTATCGGCCTTGTCAAGACAGGAGAGTATCTCCGCTCTCCTGCCGATGGGTTGGGTATCTGGGACGATGATGAAGAGAGGCGCTTCTATGAAAACTTGGTCGACTTGAAGGGCAAAGTTCCATCCATGCTGCTGGAAGATGGCAAAAAGAAAAAGACGGATGGTGAAGATCAAGTTGGCAGAAAGACGGATGAGGCCGAAGCTACAGTTGCTGCAGATGCTACCGAAGATCAGTCCATGGCCATTGCAAATAAGACAATCGGTGCACAAGTCGACGCGCTGCTCGCACGACTGCCGGACTTGACAGGTAAAGAAACCATCGATCAGATGGCAATCGACTTTTGCTATCTCAACTCCAAGGCCTCTCGCAATCGGCTTGTGAAAGCCCTGACTGAAGTACCCAAGGGTAGAGGAGACCTGCTTCCCTCTTGGTCCCGCCTCGTCGCTACGTTGGGCCGTTACATGCCAGATGTTCCCAAGGGCCTTGTTGACTATTTAGATGCCGAGTTTCGCAGTTTGCAGCGCCGAAAGGAAAAGGATTTTCTCGGCCAGGTCCGCCTTGGCAATATCCGCTATCTTGCTGAGCTCACCAAATTCGGCGTGGTGCCGGAGCATGTAGTCTTTCATTGTCTCAAAGTCAGCCTAGATGACTTTTCCCGAATGAACATTGAAATTCTCTGCAATCTCTTGGAGAATTGTGGTCGATATCTGCTCAAAACACCCGACACTGCTCCACGAATGGTGAGCTTCTTGGAAACGCTGCAGCGCAAAAAGTCGGTTCAACATATTGGTCAACCGGAACGAATGCTCATCGACAACGCTGTCTACTATGTCGATCCACCAGAACGTCCTGCTATTGAACAGAAAGAGCGAACACCAATGGAGCTCTTTATTCGAAAGCTAGTCTATAGCGACATGACAAAACGAAATTATAGTAAAATCCTGAAGCAGATCAGGCGCCTGCATTGGGAGGAAAGCGACGTAAGTTGAACTGCCTTGAAGACGTCAAGACATGCCGTTGACCAAATTCATAGGTTGTTGCCATGCTTGAGAAGGTGTTTTCCAAGCCTGGCAAAGTTAAGTACGGCAACGTGCATTTGCTCGCCATCCTTTTGAGCGCGCTCTATCGCTATCACCCTCCCTTTGTTGTCAAGGTCATTGATAATGTCATTGAGTCTATTACATTTGGCCTTGAGCAGAATGACTTTAGGACATTTCAGCGCAGGGTGGCTGAAGTAAAGTATCTGAGCGAGCTCTACAACTATCGCATGTTGGAGCACCCCGTCATCTTTGATGCCATGTACAAGATTCTCACATTTGGCTATGGTGGCGCTCCTGTGCCCGGACGGTACAATTCTTTTGACCCGCCGGATGACTTTTTCCGCATACGACTCATCTCGACAATGCTGGAAACGTGTGGTGTGTTTTTCAATCGCGGTGCTGCAGGCAAGAAGCTAGATTTTTTCCTTTCCTTCTTTCAGTACTATGTTCACACAAAGGTTGCACTTCCGATGGACATTGACTTTATCGTGCAAGACACTTTTGGTTTGACTCGTCCTCAGTGGAAATTTGCCGCCAATTTTGAGGAAGCCATAAAGGCCTTCCAAGAGGCCGTGGCCCTGGATCAGAAGTCTAGCGGCGCAGACAAGGCAAATGATGCCGACGCTGACGATGCGACTAGTGGCGCTTCGTCTGACGATGAGCATGGCGATCTGGACGAGATTGAGGGTGATGCAGATGTGGATGAAGATGACGATAGTCTCTCAGAGGACGAAGAGGACATGAATGAAATAGCGGAAGATTCGGATGGTGATAGTGAAGATTACGATGAGGCTATTGTTGTCACGAGACAGGAGGAGGCGATTGATCCGGAAGACGAGGCTGATTTCGAACGGGAATATGCCAAGATGATGGCGGAGAGCCTGGAATCGCGAAAATTCGAGCGCAAGCAGCAATTCGATGTTCCCCTTCCCGTTCGCCCCAAGGCTCGAGAGTTGGGTGCTGGCGAAGGGCCGCCAATACCAGAAAGCTCTGCTGCACCAGCAAACAAGATGGCATTCTCTCTCTTAACAAAGAAGGGCAATCGCCAACAGGTACGTGCATGTAAAGCGCTACAATCTGCGCATGCTAATGATGGGTAGACGCGGACGGTTGAATTGCCGTCTGACTCTGCCTTTGCTCTTGCCATGAGAACATCGCAGCAAGCCGAGCGGGAAGAACAGCAGCGCATCAAGAGCTTGGTCTTGAATTATGACTTGCAGCAAAGTGATGACCAAGACAGTAAGCTTAAACCGACTTTCACTTGACCATGGTGGAAACTGACAAATGTGTAGGTGGCGAGAAGCAAACGACGTTCTACCATAATCGAGTCGAGCGCTCTGGCAAAGACCGAGGTCAGAGAGTTCGAAAACTGCAGCTAAGCGATGTGGACTGGTAGGACAAAGACCGATCGCGAGGCAATTCAAAGCTATACTATCGCAAAAAGCTGCCCAGGATCAAATCGCATGCGGCAATGCCGTGCCCGCAAGAGTCGCCGTAGTGAATGCCAGCAGATGCAATCCGGACCAGGCGTAAACACATTGCCAGCAGTGGCGTCGTGGCGACAAAGATTACCAAAAGACGCGGCTGTGATTGCTAAAATGGCACGGGAGCGCGTCGGCACTTGGTGATGCCGAGATTGCAGGCGTGGCGCTGGTGGGAATTGCCGCCCTTCTCACAGGGCACATTTCTGCTACCTACTCATGGACTGTTCCCTGTACACTGATGCCGATGAATCATGTTGGCCAGATGGCGTCGAGACAAATGCATAGCTCTTCATATATCAGCATTATTTGCAGATGGTGTCTGCCCACGTATCTAAGAAGCATATTTTGAAGCCACAATCGATATAAGAGATTAAAACGAGTGTACCAAGGCTACGTTGGCGCGCGCTCAACAAAGGACCGAGTTTTTATACGAAGCTGTGAAACCCGGGAGCGCCAAAATAGCAACAGCAAACACAGCAGGTGGCCCCTGCCATTCGTCGGGCGTTGGGTACGGAGTAGAGGTGGCACAAGCCCAAGCGGTACACGGCCGACTGCATGAGGCGGTGTCACGGCGAAGCTTGGGCAGAAGAATGCCTTTGTAATATATCTCCTTTGTCAACTGAGGTTGATAAATGGCGGTTGCAAGGACGTCGTCGTCCATGTGAACCGAGGCACGGCGAACCTGTTGCAAGATTCTTCGTCTGGGCGCTCAACCTTTGCTACCTATGGCTTCGATATCCGCGGCATGGCCGATCAAGGACGTGAGTAGGCGCATGGATGGAAATCAAAAGAAAAAGGAAAAAGAAAAGAGAGAGAAAAAGACGAAAAGTTTGCAGATGGAATAACTACTAACTGATATGCTTGTCTAGATTATTTATACGTCAGTGGTCGGCGTGGTCATGCTGATGGCGCTGTTGGAGTGGTTTCTTTGGCTGTCAGCATTCATGTATTGCATTTTCAAGGCGTTCAAAAAGGCAGAACATTGGTCCATCAATGTGCTCTGCATTGTCGTGGGGCTCGCCTTTGTGTTGATGAGGCAGGTTTCGCGCAATCTCGATCCTTGTGCTGTGCCTGCTAACCGCGTCGCAGACTAGTATTCTTGCCCGTCATGGTCGTGACGCTCCCACTGCCGCAGCAGATTACCCGCTACTGGCCGGAAAGAGCAGCCATGGCCCTGCAGTCGTTTGCATTTTGGAGCTTTGCGATTCTCTTGACGGTGCCGTGGCTCTTTTGCATCTACCAACTCGTGACGAACCAACTCGGCCGAACGAAGCGAATAAAACTGGTGCTGGACGATGTGACGGCTCCAAAGGTGGTCATCGTTATGCCCTGTTACCGAGAAGAGCCAGATGTCCTCGTTACTGCAATCAACTCGGTGGTGGACTGCGATTATCCGGCAGCGTGCATTCACGTCTTCTTGTCGTTTGACGGCGATCAGCAAGACGAACTGTACTTGAACACAATCGCAAAGCTCGGCGTACCAGAATCGACGGGCTCATATCCGCGCAGCATCGACGTCATGTACAAGTCGTCGAGAGTCACTGTTTCGCGGTTTCCTCATGGGGGGAAACGGCACTGTCAGAAAATGACATTCCGATTGATTGACAAGGTCTATGAGCGCTACTTGAAGCGCAACGACAACTTGTTCATTCTCTTTATTGACTCTGATTGTATCCTTGATCGAGTGTGCCTGCAGAACTTTGTCTACGACATGGAGCTTAGTCCAGGCAACACCAGGGAAATGCTGGCAATGACTGGAGTCATCACCTCGACGACAAAGAAGCACAGCATAATCACCCTGCTACAAGATATCGAGTACATACACGGGCAACTGTTTGAGCGGACAGTAGAGTCCGGATGTGGCTCAGTGACGTGCCTTCCCGGAGCTTTAACCATGCTTCGGCTGTCGGCATTCCGACGAATGGCAAAGTACTACTTTGCTGATAAGGCAGAACAATGCGAGGACTTGTTTGACTTTGCTAAATGTCACTTGGGGGAAGATAGATGGCTTACGCATCTGTTTATGATTGGAGCCAAGAAAAAGTATCAGATTCAAATGTGCACGTCTGCATTCTGCAAAACGGAAGCCGTACAGACATATCGATCACTTGTTAAGCAGCGGCGTCGATGGTTCTTGGGGTTTATGACGAACGAGGTGTGTATGCTGACAGATTGGAGATTATGGAAGCGGTATCCGATTCTCGTATTGGTTCGGTTCATGCAGAATACGATTCGGACGACGTCACTGCTGTTTTTCATCATGGTCATCGCACTATTGTCTACAACGGCGACAATTCACGACCTTCCGGTGGGATTCATTGCTGTGTCTCTGGGCCTGAACTGGGCACTGATGCTCTACTTTGGGCTGAAACTTCGGCGCTTTAAGGCGTGGCTATACCCGCTCATGTTCATTTTGAACCCATTCTTCAATTGGTATTACATTGTATATGGGATTTTTACAGCTGGGCAGAGGACGTGGGGAGGCCCGAGAGCGGATGCCGCGGCAGCAGACGGAACGACGACAGCACGAGAAGCAGCGGAGAAGGCAGAAGAACAGGGAGATGAGCTAAATGTTGTTCCAGAAACATTTATTCCAGCGAGACAGGCAAGGCTTTTGCAGTCTCCCGGAGTTTCTGCAGGTCAACAGCAAGGGCTTGGAAGGACAAAGAGCACTGTTCGGCCTCCGGACAAGGTGGATGGTATATTCTCGGCGAGACAGCGGACCAAAGAAGGTATATTTGAGCACGTTGATGATTCCATGGTGGCTGGGGGGGAATCAGTGCTACCTCAATGGGCGATGCACGAGGCGCGTGATTCTGTGGAAAGCATGTTGTCTGAGGGTGAGGCGTTGCAAGGGAGAAACAATGTGCTGCAGAGTCGATTTATGGAAAGGTTCATGAGCGAGGAGGATAAGAGGAAATACATGGCAGCACAACGGGCAAAGGAAGCGAGGCATGGCAACGAGGGAGGAGAGCGAGGAGAGCGCGGAAGAGGTAGCGGTGGGGGAGGTAATGGGTCATCGCGGTAAGGGCGAAGCAAATTAGCTGGAGAATTGGGAGAATTGGGAGATTTACAAAGAAAACTTGCTAGCAAGATAATATGATGATTAATTTTCAAAGTCATGTGTCAAACAGAATGTTGTTGATATTGGACGAGGCGTTGTCTTGGCAAGCAGCTTATACGTCAGCCGGGTATAAGTGAGGAGAGTTGGGGTGGATGGGTGGACGGCGGGGCAACCGGGCAGGGCGATGGCGGGGAGGTGTTGAGCCAGAGCGAGTTGTTATATTGAAAAGGTTGGTTGAGTCGATGGGAGATTGTATGAGTCGTCATGATGATGAGCGTGGAGGTTGAGTGATGAATGAAGCCATGGTTGGTGGTGGGTGACCAGCGGGTAGATGGCGGGAAGAAGACATAAATTACTGCCACAGTCCAGCCATGTGTAGAGAGCGACCCTGGCTAAGCAGACGGGCAGCTAACTACAGCAAGTTAGTTGGATAGTTACTAGGTAGTTAGTTGGCTGGGAAGCTGGTTGATGCTGGACAGCTCTGGAAAATTCTTCCAGCTTCTACTAGATGCTTTACCTGTCTTGGCGGGCACCCGAGGCCATGTACATGTGGCCATGATAGCGGGGCAGCCGAGACCATGTACCGGCGTGGGCAAATTAAGGTGGAGGAGCTACCCTGGAGGGATGAGCCCCGCGCTAGTGCAAGAGGTACCTTTCTTCGCTGTAATTTTTTTTCGTCATCTTCTGCTGTGAGGCAGCAACTTGACCGCCCGCCGCCCGCCGCTAAAAGAAAAAAAAGAAATGATTGGCCAAACGCCCTGTTTTGCCCAGGCGCTTTGGCGGCCGGAGACCCCTGGAGTGGCTGCTGCACCCGCTGTGCCTAGCAACCGCCAACTGGCAAGCCTAAAAGAACATACCTAGTTTAAAAAAAAAAAAAAAAAAAAAAAAAAAAAAAAAAAAAAAAAAAAAAAAAAAAAGGCGTCAGTTCTGTGCATGCATGCATCTAGCTAGGTAGGTAGGCAGGTATAATTACTGTCAGAACTGCTGCTTTTTGAGCTGTACTACTTTGCCTTTCAATACAGCAATACTGTCACCCGAAATCATAAAAACATTTTATTCTTACCAATAGCTCCGTACAAACTACCTACCAAATTAAACACGACCTCTGAACCGCCCTGTGCAGCCCCAAAGACGTTCTTCCTTCACCTCACCCGCCAACCCGCCACACGTCAACCGTCCGCTGCCCCGCCTCCCGAACCAAACCTTTCTTCCACGGCCATCATCCATCCATCCCCCTCCTCCCACCTCGAATCTTCAAACAAACACCCAAAACCAAACCCTCTCGAATAGACTTCAGCGTCCCGGATTTTTTTGCTTTGAAAATCGCGGCTGATTGGGGAAGATATTCTTTCTGAAATCCTGCCTTTATACACATTCACTCTTCTCACACAGCAGCCATGAGTGTCGTCGGTAAGTCGCTTTTCGCCGAACCTCAACCCACCGCTTTGCCCACGCGCAGTGCACACGAATGCCAACAGCCTTGGGATCGCCGTCTGCGCTTGCTTGTGACTCGCCTGTCTCTCTCGCGCGCACCTCACTGACATTTCTCCTCTTCTTCTTCTTCTTCTTCTTTAGGTGTCGATTTCGGTACCCTCAAGACGGTCATTGCCGTCGCCAGAAACCGCGGCGTCGACGTGGTACGTTTGCCCAACCAGACCCAGCTTCTTCCGCCTTGTCCAGTTTTGACATGCAGAGCCCTCATACTGACCTTGGATTGTATATAGGTTACCAACGAAGTTTCCAACCGTGCTACTCCGTACGTACCCCCAGACCCTTACAAAATACCCCCAAGCCAAGTCGCTCGCTAACTAGTTGTCCGCTATAGTTCTCTCGTCGGATTCGGTCCCAAGTCCCGCTATCTCGGCGAGACGGCCAAGACCCAGGAAATCTCCAACCTCAAGAACACCGTCAACTGCCTCAAGCGCCTTGCCGGTCGCGCCTTCAACGACCCCGATGTCCAGGTTGAGCAGCAGTTCATCACTGCTCCCTTGGTCGACATCAATGGCCAGGTTGGCGCCGAGGTGAGCTACCTTGGCAAGAAGGAAAGGTTCACGGCCACTCAGCTCGTCGGCATGTACCTTAGCAAGATCAAGCAGACTGCCGCCGCCGAGCTCAAGCTCCCCGTCTCCGATCTCTGCATGAGCGTTCCTCCCTGGTTCACCGACGCCCAGCGCCGCGCCCTCTTTGACGCTTCTGAGCTCGCCGGCCTCAAGCTCCTCCGCCTCATCAACGACAACACCGCCGCCGCTCTCGGCTGGGGCATCACCAAGCTCGACCTCCCCAGCCCAGACGAGCCCCCCAAGCGCGTCTTCTTCGTCGACATTGGTCACTCCAACTATACCTGCTCCATTGTCGAGTTCCGCAAGGGTGAGCTTGCCGTCAAGTCCACTGCCTGGGACCGCGACTTTGGTGGCCGTGACTTTGACAAGGCCCTTGTCGATCACCTCGCCAAGGAGTTCAAGACAAAGTACAATGCTGACATCTACACCCACGGTCGCGCCATGGCCCGTACCATTGCCGCCGCCGAAAAGTGCAAAAAGGTCCTATCCGCTAACCAGCAGTCTCCCGTCAATATTGAGTCTCTCATGAACGACATTGACGTCTCCGTCAACGTCACCCGTCAGGAATTTGAGGACATGATCCAGCCCCTCCTCAACCGCACCTTTGAGCCCCTTGAGGCCGCTCTTGCTCAGGCCAAGCTTACCAAGGACGACATTGACATTGTAGAGGTTGTCGGCGGTGGCTCCCGTGTCCCAGCTCTCAAGGAGCGACTCCAGTCCTTCTTCGGCAAGCCCCTCTCCTTCACCATGAACGCCGACGAGGCCATTGCCCGCGGCTGTGCCTTTAGCTGCGCCATTCTCTCCCCCGTCTTCCGTGTCCGTGACTTTGCCGTCCAGGACATTGTCAGCTATCCCATCGAGTTCACCTGGGAGAAGGCTGCTGACATTCCCGATGAGGACACGAGCCTCACCGTCTTTAACAAGGGCGGTGTTCTGCCCTCGACCAAGATTCTGACCTTTTACCGCAAGCAGCCTTTTGACCTTGAGGCTCGCTACGCCAAGCCCGAGGACCTTCCCGGAAAGCAGGCACCCTGGATCGGTCGCTTCTCCGTCAAGGGTGTCAAGCCCACCGAAACTGACGACTTCATGGTCTGCCGCCTCAAGGCCCGTGTCAACATTCACGGTATCTTGAATGTCGAGACTGGCTACTACGTTGTCGATCAAGAAGTCGAAGAGGAGGTCAAGGAGGAGGGTGACCCCGAGGTAAGATTGACTCCTATGTTTCTCTGGTGAAATATGCTAACATTGTTTCAGGCCATGGACACTGACAAGAAGGACGACGCCCCCAAGAAGACTCGCAAGGTCAAGAAGCAGGTCCGCGCCGGTGACCTGCCCATCTCCAGCGGCACCTCGTCTCTCGATGAAGCTACCCGCACCGCCCTGGCCGAGAAGGAGGCTGCCATGGTCATGGAAGACAAGCTCGTCGCCGACACCGACGAGAAGAAGAACGAGCTTGAGGCTTACATTTATGATCTTCGTGCCAAGCTGGAGGAGCAATATGCCGACCTCGCCAGCAATGAGGAGAAGGATAAGATTCGCGCCAAGCTTGAGGCTTCCGAGGTATGTCAATTCTATGCTCCATCAAACTTGAAACTCAACACTAATCATGTCCGCAGGATTGGCTCTACGACGAGGGCGAGGATGCCTCCAAGGGCGTCTATATTGCCAAGATTGATGAGATTCGCGCCATGGCCGGCCCCGTCGTCCAGCGCCACTTTGAGAAAGTCGAGGCTGAGCGACAGGCCGTCCAAGAACGCGTCGATGCCGAGCAGGCTGCCAAAAGAGCCGCTGAGGAAGAAGCTCGCAAAGCTGCTGAGGCTGAAAAGGGCGCCGAGGGTGCCGACGCCGAAATGAAGGATGCCGATGGCGCCCAGGCCGATGATGCCGCCGCTGACCCCAAATAAGTTTTCGAACCAGGATGGGGCGCGTTGATTTTTTTTTTTTTTTTGAAAGAAAATGACATGTTTTATGAAGGTCTAAAGAAAGAAGAGAAAAGCAAACAGAGACTTTTGATTTAGGAGAATTCTCTTTTCATTGGGACGCAATATAAACAAAAGAAGGCATGAGGGAAATGGGAATATTCTTTTCTTTTGTTTTTTTTAATGTTTTAGAGACGACAAATAAAGATGCTGTATAGATACGTCTTGTGCGCAAAGGGATTTGTGCTCGAACGATTTCAGTGACCAAAGTATGCACAGCAACATCTTGCACCAATATTACTACTACGTTGAGGATGCAGAATAGTTTGTTCACAAGGGTTTAAAAAATAAAATCATTCAACATTGAAATAAACTATATAAAATAAATTGAACAGTAAAAAAAAATATGTTTTCCTCGTCATCATCTTTCCTTTATCCTTTCCTACACTCTTCTCTTGATTCTTCTCTTCATTCTTTTCTGTTCGATTTTTGCGTTGGGGAAAATGACAGATGAGGGAACTAGATGAGGATAGGTGAGTAAATCAAAAAGAGTTGGTTCAATTGTGACCATCATGCTTTTGTGTAAATGCCCAGTGTCCGTTTTCCTTTCACGTCACGACCTGGACCAAGCAAGCACTGCATTATCCCGTCCACACACACAAGGAAAAATGCCAAACATTTTTTTATTTATTTTTTTCGTTTCGCTCATCATGAATGTCATACTCGTGCACACGGGAAATTAGTTTACTGGATATCCAGCAGCGGCTTGAGCTTGACAATAAGGTTCCACTCCGGGTTCGTCACCTCTTCGCGGTAAAACTCCTTGAGGCAGTTGATGCTCGCGCGCGAAATATGGCTGTACAGCTGGTCCGCCTCCTCTAGCTGCCGACCGTAGGTGGGCTGGGCGCCGCCCATTTCGATTTTAATCGCCACCGACGGTTGGCCCTTTTTGCAGACGGGAATCTGCTTGTGCTCGCGCTCAATCGACGTGACACGACCGAGCTTGATAATCTCCTTGACGTTGGTGATGGGGTTGGTCTTGACGGCCACGATGGGGGTGTTGATCTTGAGTTGCCCGTCCACGACGTCGACGCCAATGACAATCGGGCCCGTCTTGTTGAAGATGGCAACGGGCTTAAGCACGCAGGGGAAGACGGCAAGCAGCTTGGACTCTTCGCGCTTCTTCTCCAGCATCTCCTTCATGTGCAGGTTGAACGCGTCAAAGAGGTGGTAGATGATATCGGCGGTGAAAATCTTGATGCCCTGCTCGTCGGCGTATTGCTGCGCTTCCTTGTCGACCTTGACGTCGAAGCACATCATAATGGCCAGGTCGGGCGCCTTCTCCAGCATGATGCCGCACTGCATCACGTCGCGCTTGTACACGGGGCCGATGCCGACGTTGGCGACGGGAATCTTGCAGTCCTTGAGGAAATCCAGCAGGGCTTCGAGGGAGCCGAGGGTGGACGCCTGGACGCTGACGCCACGACCCGACTTTTCAACGCGGCTCAGAAGGTTGTCGAGGTCAGACAAAACCTCGTCCTCGATGTCATCTTCGTCGTCGTCGGGGCCGACAACCATCAAGCGGGAACCGGCAATGGCGCCCTCCAGGCCCGGCGCGCTAATCTTGATACCAAGAGCAGCCTTGACCTCTTTGTTGTGTACGTATTGCGACTTGAGGCGAAGTTCCTTGAGAGGGGCGGGTGTGAGTAGGGCTCTGATATTTGTCTTGATGGCCCCTTCGGTACCGCATACCACGATGCGGTCGCCCTCTTTGAGAATACCGTTCGACAAAATGACGTCAATGGTCATGCCGAAACCTTCGATGGCCTTGACTTCGAGAACAGTAGCCTGGACTTCGGACAAGTACATGAGAGCATTGGTCATGCGCTCCTGTGTCAGCTGGATAATGAGCTTGAGCATGTCAGGGATGCCCTCTCCAGTGTGGGCAGAGGTGGGCACCAGCGAGACGTTCTTGGACATGGACGGGTTCTCGTAGTAGAGCTCAGCATTGAACCCTTGTTCGGAAAAGGCGAGCTTGGTCTCGGACAGACGCTTCTCAAATTCGTTGTGGACCGCCTTGTTCTGGAGCGCCAGGCTCTCCTGGAAGCCGTTGTTGTCAATCTTCTTCCAGCCAAACAGTCTGTCAATCTTGTTCAAGGCGACAATGAATGGCGTCTTGCGCTCGCGGAGCAAACGCATCGACTCGAGCGTCTGGGGCTCCAGACCGTGCATAATGTCGACGACCAGAATGGCAATGTTGCAGAGCGAAGATCCGCGGGATCGGAGGTTGGAAAAGGACTCGTGACCGGGCGTGTCAATGACCAGGAGACCGGGCACCTTGAATTCAAAAGCGCCGTCCTTGTTGATGACTTGCGTCTTTTGCTTGATGGCTTCGACGGGGAAATATGTGGCGCCAATCTGCTGGGTAATACCACCGGCTTCGCCTTCTTGGACGTTGGTCTGTCGGATCTTGTCCAGGAGCTTGGTCTTGCCGGTATCGACGTGACCCAGAATACAGCAAATGGGGGAGCGGAGGTTGTCTTTGGAACGGGCATCCATGGCTGCCTTGTGGGCGACGGCACGGCGCTCAGCGGCTTCCTTTTTACGCTGAGCCGAGGCGGCCTCGGCTCTGGAGATTTCCTCGTCGTCTTCACTGTCGTCGTCAGAGTCTTGGTCAGAGTCCTCGTCCGAGTCGTCAGCCTCCTTTCGTTGCGAGGCCAGTGCCGCCTTGGCGGCGGCCTTTTTCTCAGCCTCCTCGTCGCTGTCAGCATCCCAGCTGTCTTTGATATCGTCGTCAGCAGCCGCCGCCTCCCAGTCATCTTCGACATCGCTACCCTCGGCGGCCTTCTTTGCAGCCTCTTCCTGCTCCTTGGCCTCTTTTTCCTCTTGGGCCTTTTTCAGAATCTCCTCGGCCTGTATCCTAGCTCTCTCGGCAGCGGCAGCGAGAGCAGCCTCTTCCTCAGCCTTTTGCTCCATCTTACCCTTGCGCTTCTTCTCCGGGGCGGCCTTCTTCTTAGGTGCAGAGTCTTCATCCGCTGGGCCTACCTTGATACCGGCCGCCAGCATCTGCTGGAGCTTGCGCTCGTTGCGGGCCTTTTCCTCCTTTTGGGCCTTGGTCATGAACTTTCCATCCTTTTTGAGCTGCTCGATGCGCTCCTTTTCTTTTTGCTTCTTCAGGGCCTTGGCCTCTTCTCTGCGCTTTTCTTCTTCCTCGGCGAGCTGCTCAGCCTCGGCCTCCTTAGCGGCCAGCTCAGCCCTAATACGTTCCTCCTCCTCCTTTTGACGTCGAAGTTCTTCTTGCTGCTGCTGAATTTTGGCAATGTGGGCGGGGAGCTTCTTCTTCTTGCCTCCCGTCTCGGGGGCGGGAGCGGGGGCGGACACCTCGGGAACAGCAGCAGCAGCAGCAGTTTCCTTGACCGCGGGCTTTGCAGCTTCTGACTTTGCCGTGGTGGGAGTCTTCTTCTTGGCAGCCTGCTCCTTTTTCCTCTGCTTCTCGCGCTCCTTCTTGAGTTTTTCCTTCTCGGCCTTTGTCAGGATACGGCCGCTGTCGTCGCCGTCGTCGTCGGCAGCAGCATCAGCAGGCTTCGCAGGCCCGGGTTTGGCTTTGCCACCCTTGCCCTTTTTCGCAGGAAGAGCAAACTCGTCGTCCATGGCAGCCTCTTGGGGAGCTTTTCCGGCATGGTCGGCTGGAGGGGCAGCACCGGAGGCATCCTCGCCGTCGACAAAGTCATTGTCGTGGCCGCCCTTGTTCTTGCGCTTCTGCTTGTTCTTGCGCAGCTGGGCCATCAGGCCTCCACCGCCTCCGGAAGCGGCTTCGTCATCGCCGTTGGCATTAGCATCGTCGGCGTTGTGTTGGCCATTGGCATCCTGCGGGGCAATGGTCTCGCCCAGATCCGTCTCCCAGTCGTTTTGGTCGTTCTTGTTTCCCTTCTTCTTGGGCGCCATGTTTGGTCGATGGGTGAAAGAGAAAAGTGCCGTTATCGAGGCTGCAGGCGTTGGCCTTTTATGACTTTGAGTCCTCCCGCGGTTCGGCGATGTTGCGGGGGTTGTAGAGGATGGAGGGTGGAAAGAAGGCAATGAAGTGCAAGCCCTGGCGGCAGCTAAAATGGCCAATCTTTCTTTTTTTTTTTTTTTTTTTCGCCTCCCAATTGTCCGGCGGTGCAAGTGTGTAGGTGTGGGGTTATAAACCACAACTGGCTGCGGTTCCTGTGACACACACTACCACACGCCCAGTAATACAGAGCACCGGCCAAACACCCAGATTCAGACGTAGCCAAAATATGCAATGCAGGTCAAGGAAGGCTCTGACTCACGAAGCAGCATCCTGTCCTGCCACTGCATGACAATGCTCCCGTCAACCCACCTATCGCCTAGGTATCGGCCTATCGTAGCCTGTAGGTACCTAGGTAGGTAGTCACGTAGGTGCCTACCTAGGTGGCGGGGCATTTGATGGCGGGGCTTCGCTGCCCCGCGGTCGGTCGTCACTGTCACCAACTGGCAACCACCGAAGCAACCAAGGTACTCGCTGCTGAAAAGCCACCATGATAGTATTACATGTCATGTCTCTTTATACTAGCTCATCAATTTTTTGAAAAAAAAAAAATCCTCCCCATCTTAGATCCCCGCGAGCATCATCCTTCATCCCATCATGACACGGATATATTACAGTCTTGTTCAACCTCACTTCTATAGAACTGGCGCCAAGAGATACTCCAATATCTCATATGCCACTTCAAAGTATTTGCTACAGCGCCATTCTTCCTCCATACTGTCCCGGAAGCTGCTCGTGCATATCCCACCCTCGATGCCATCAAGGTATTCGCAGAATAAGTCGAGCCCGTCTCCATCGCCCACTATCTTTTCCAGTATCCGACCCTCTGTGCATTTCTCCAGAATGTCACCGTCAATGTGCATCAGTCTTGGATGCAGCTGTGGCTCTAGCTCCGCCTCGTCGTCGCCAGGGTCGCCGCTTATCGCTGGGTTGTAGAGTGGATAAAGTAGCGGGCTGCGGTGTGCCAGTGTCTGGATGAGACACAAAAGTCTCCAGAGTTCGACTTGAATCAGTGTAAACTGATACAGTGCACCGTCAAGCCCTACTCCCAGCATCTCTGCTCCGTCATCGCTGCTGCGCACCGCGCCGTACCGCAGGCCTCGGTTCGCAGCTACCCACAGCGGTCGGCTCCAACATCTGACGAACCGGCGCACGGAGCTGGGAAGAAGGCCCTCAAACACTGCCCGCAGCTCAAGGTTGTTTTCACTCTTGGGAACCCATACACCTGCGAATCCGTTCTTGTAATCTGCCAGTAGCGTGACTGGGCCAGCTTCTGAGCCGTCAACGTTGTTGCCAATATCCAACATGTGGACTGTTCGCCTCGCCACTTGGTCTGTGTGAAGCAATGCCATGGCACTTCCGGTACCTGTGCGGTGGTCGATTACTTCCAACGAGTTTGTAAACGTCAAGGCATGAATCTTGCCATCCACAATCTTCAGTTGCACCGCTGGAGAGTCTAGTCGATATTCCTTCATCGGCTTCAGCTTCTTGTCCACCAGGTCCAGAACCTCCCAGTGCAGTGTGCGGTCCACGCAAAATATCAGCCCATCAGCGTCTCCTGTGATGGAACTCACTGGTCCGGACAGCCATTTCTTGTATCGGGTCCAGTATTTCAGACGACGCACTGGTCCATCTTCCGTCATTACTTCTGTCTCCTTTAATGATACAATCAATAGGCGACCATCCTTGGTCGTCACGAGGATAAAGGAAAACGTTCGCCCGTCTTTGACATAGAGCCACTCGTGTAGGCCGTATATTCGGTCGCCCTCGTGACCCAGTCCGGAAATGAAGTCTGAGGAATTCTTCTCCTTGTCCGATGGGTCTGAGATGATTGCTCCAGTTTCGGGATCCAGAAATTCCAATGTTGGCCGATCATTCCTGATCAAAGCAACAATAAGGCACTTCCACGTCTTCGAGTAAATAACCCTCAAGGGCGATCCATCCAGTGTCATCGATCGAGGCACCAGTCCAGCCTGCGGCCAGATGTCTGTCATCAGGATTCTTGACCCTGCCAACATGAGCAACGACATATGGCCCTCGTGCTCTGAGAGATTCTCATCGAGGCTGCAGATGGAGTGAATCGGCGGTGAAGGCATCGCCATATCATTCGAGTCAGTCGCTATCACGGCGCTCTTTGTACCGAAGCATCGTTTTCGGGCCGAGTAATCCGAGAGCATCACCAAGTTTCCATCGCAGCTTGCAAACGCCGTTTTTCTAGAGCGCAAAGACCGCGGTGCAGGGAATATCTCTACCGGAGAGATTCCTAGAGTCTCCGTCATCCAAGTGAGCTGTCTCGGCTCCTCCTTGGAGACGGACATTGTTATCATGTGACCACATCTGGTGCCCAGTATCAGCACGGATGTGTTTGACTCGTCGTCCACAGCGCAAATGCTCGTTACTGCCTCGAGACCAATCGTATCGGCCCCGTTGCCGTCCATGCTCAGAGGTTTTCCGACAAAAAGCTGTCCATCTAATGTGTAGACAGAGAAACTCGGCTGCCCTTCACTAATGGAAGCGATACCCGCCAGTTGCTCTCCAAGGATACGAAAAAGGCTCACGGCAGTAATCTCGCCGTCTACTTTCCAAGTCTTGATAAGATTGAAACTGGCTGCATGTTGCCCCACGACGGATATCTCGGCTCCGTCTCTCTCTTGTGCAGACAGAAGAACTGTATTCTCCATGCCGTGGGCTTTGTCAATTCGAATGTTAGGCGTACCAAGTAGCTCTTCGAATGATGTTCGTGATCTAGCAAAGCTGTTAGCATTATGGGGTAGAAGTTTTGGATGGTAAAACAATGCGTACTTTTCAACAGAACCAGAGATACAGATGAATGCCTCAGTGATTTGCAAGATACTGTTGCCTGGTTGTTGAGTTGCAAAAAGAGTACGACTCGAGAGATCTAGCGAAGTTTCCTCGGCTTCTATTTCTTGGACCTGGCCGAAATCCTTGGCAAACTGCAGGACCCGAGTTGAGTGCGGCAATGTCAAAATGCCGAAAAGAGAGGGTATGCCCTGTTCATTAACGGGAAAAACCCATGCTTGCTTGTTTGGTTCGCCCGATTCAATATCAAGTCCGATTTTCGCCTGAATACCTGAGCGCCACTGCGTTATACTACCTTTGCAACCTCTTCCCGACGCTGTGAAGATACTATCAGGCTTTCGACTTGTCATAAGGTTGGCGGTTCTCTGTCGTGCTCCGGTATCTTTCGCCGCCACCGGCTCGTAGGTCGTTGCTACGTCAACAACAGGCGACCAATTTGGCGTTGTATTGACCTGATCTAGATCTGTTCGAGGAGCCAACTAGTTTGAGGGACAATATTGTCAGCATAGCCAGGCCGATGGATTATCATGTGGGGTTATATACCTTCCATACGCCTCCCGGGCCAGAGTCTCCGCCAACAATCAAGACGTCGGAAAAGAGATCGTATGATGTTGCAAAAGCAGTACTGATATTGGTTTCCAAGCAGCCGACATTGATAACAGAGGGTACCATTTCTTTCTGGTCGATATCCACAAAGATAAAGGCACCGTCCTCGCGGGCAAGAAAAATAATGTCTGTTCGCTGAAACCATGTCCGCAGTCGCGCCGGACGGGTCCATGCCGTCCACAGCGGTTCACCCTTGCCGTTGTGGAACTTGGTTTGCTTTGGCATATCAGTTCTTAGTCTTTCGTATTCAGGAGAGCCAGAAAGAGCATGCTTGACTACGCCGATGCTATTCTTGGAAACGGCGAAGAAGGCCGTCTTGAATTTGAGGGGAATCAGCAATATCGGCATCTTGTGCTCAGCGGGCAAGCGATTTCCGATCTTTTCTTCATGGAAAATGGTCTTTAGGTTGTCACCGAGTTCCCAGTCGTATGTCATCATTCTCGAAACGGGCTCTGTGTTGTGTCTTTCCTTGCGAATGACAATGAGCAAGAGTATGATGTGGTAGTCGTCCTCTGGGCGGGGAAACAGAAAATCCATGTTGTGTATGAGTCCTTGAACGGTGCGAAAATGAATGCGGCGAATGGGAGAGAAAGTACCGTCTTTGACATATCGCGAGTTAAGATGCGTCCAAGAGTGAAGCTCGTAGACAACCAGTACGCCTTCGGGAGACGAAGCAGTCATGTAGCGAGAGGAGGGGTCTACGGCTAAATGATAGCCAATGTATGGCACTGATCTTGGCAGCTTGTAGTTACTGAGGACGAACTCGAGCGTGGAGTCGGGCCTCTTGCGGAGAAAAAGAAAGACTGCGTCGCCATTCTCGAGGATAAGAACGAGTACTTGGGGAGGTATGGCGTGGTGAGGGGTTGGAGAGTCAAGTGGCTCAGCAGTGGGCTGATGCCGTTGGGGACTACCATCCTCTGATTTGACTCGAACTGCCAGAGAACCATTGAGGATGCCAGAGTCTGAACCTACGCCGAGAACAACGGCGTTTCGAATTCTGGGACCGAAGCCATTCTTTCTAATGACTTGGTGAATTTGGCCATCCTTTCCGAGCTCACTGATCTGGACGAAGTGTTCCTGTTTGGCAACATGTAGTGTTAGTATGCATGCAGGCTTCGTGTTGGGTCAGGTGAGTAGCTGGGTGCCAAGGGCAAGCGGCGACAACGTACCCCGATGAAGGCAAGATCCTGTTGCTTGGTAGAGCGGATTGAAAGTGGCAAGATCCATTTGGTAACTGGACTTTGTACGACAGTTTTTGTCAGAACACCTAGAGTTGGTGGCTCTGGAACGCGGAGATCTGGAGGCGGTTTTTCGAAAGCAGAGGCTTGTAGGGCAGCTTGCAAATTGACCGTCTCGGTAACCCACTGGCCGCCACGAAGAACGTTGGTTTGGAAGGCCATGACATGTAATTGGTTCCTTGGTGGACAAGAAGCGTGTCAAGATTGGTTGAGAGCAGATGAAGGTGGTTGAAAGTTGCAGCAGAGTTGGATGCTGTCGAAGATGGTGATGTAGATGGAATGTTACACTGCTGCCAACCAGAACGAGGCGGACAAAGGAAAAGGCAGCGGCATCTTCCAGCTGAAGCAAATACAAAGAGAGGCGAATGAAACGAAGACGGCGAGAAAGAAGAGGCCGATTAGGTGAGTGGTGAGCAGAGGAGGGACGATAGGGTGGCAGCTCGGTGGCAGCTGTGTAGGCCTGCGGGTGGCGGCAGGCGGCGTGTGGTGCGTGAACTGGTGGCCAGGGTGAGGGTAGCAGGCAACAATATAACCTAGGTAGGTAGGTGTGGAAGCAAGGTAACTTGTCAAATAAATAGAGCAGCACAGCAAGAGCCGGACTCTAATAAGTGGCTGACGAATGTCACACCCGACGCAAGTCTAGAAGGATGTCGGAGAGAAGAAGAGGAGAATGGGCAACGGTGGAAGAAGGCAGTATGGGAAGGCAGAGGGCGGCCAAGGGTCACAACAGAGGGCATAATTTAGGTAGTAGGTGTACGAGGTAGAATAGTTGATGGGTGTACGTAGCCAAGCTCAGGTAAGGTACTTGGGCTGGCAGCAGGTGGTGTGTGCGCGCTGAGCACTAAATAGTAAGGTACCTTGGGTACTTGGCTTCGGTACAGGCTGTACCTAAATTGATCAATCCACTGATTCAGGCACACGCCAGTCGTTGCCGTGTTGGCAGCGAGTGACAGGCAAACGGCCAGCAAATAGCCCAGTAAATACCTAGGTAGGGAGGTAGGTATGGCATTGCAAGTGCTTGCAGAATTTATACAGATACCTCTCTCCTTGCTTTAAACTTCCATGTCCGGGCAGGTATCAAGAGCAGCATTTGCACGACTGCCTGTAGTGGTACTTTGCTGTTGGCGCGCGCGCTGTGCCGCTGTCGTGTCTGTGTGGGTGCTGCATGCAGCCATGGACCAACCTCCATGTACCATGTAAAAAAATACAAATGACAGAAATCGTACAAGACGTAAATTCAATTGTATCATGTTACATTTTCAATAGTCAGGTACTTAATTTGCCAGCCGCTAACTAATTCGCCGTCGCAAACGACAGTGTTGTGTGACAACTGACAAGCCAGGGCAGAATTTATATCCAATGACAGCACATCGGACAACAACGCCGAGAAAGTCTTGTAAGTGAAAAAGAAAATAAGAAGAAGAAGAAAATTTCGTTGCTCAGTACGATGCATCTAGAAGACACAGTTTGCATCCGTGCATTGCCTACAAGTCTTTGTACGTATATAGATGCAGCAAGCCCGTTTCCTTGCTGTCTATCCCAGCTGGGGACTTGATACCGGTAACTACCTACCTACCTAGGGGGAGGAGGGTGTTTTTGGACATGGCTAAAATACACTGCTGAATCTATTCTGTATTTTTGCCGTCTAGTGAGCATATCAACACCTTGGAGATATTTTTGATGTAAAAAAAAACGTGTTAGAAGCTCTAAAACGTCGACTAGACGGCAAAAACACATGTGTAAACTAACACGGTATTTTTGCCATGTCCAAAAACACCCCCCTCCCGCGTAGGTATCTATTTACTTGTAGTACCCAGCTACTGCAACTGCAAGCCGCCTTGAGTAACAACTGACTGACTGCTGAACACAACATTATGAATACTACGCCGTTGGCCCGCCCTGCTCACGTTGCACTACATGGAAAATTCTCCTGCATTCTCCAAGATGGCAGCCTGCACCGTTTCGATTACAGTTTTTCTACTCCTCCCAGGTAGCACTGAACGGAGATGAAGGCGCAAAAAAAAAAAACAAAAAAAAAGTTCATGCCCACTCGACAAGCCCCACCCACCGGGTAGAGACGCGGGCTGGCGGGGCTCGGGGGCCTTTGCATTATCTGGTAGAAAATTTGGTGTCTTTTCACTCTTTTCAGCAAGTCGCAGCGCCTCGGAGTCTCTTTCTGTCGTAGTAGCGCCTCCACGTCCAAAAGGGAGGGGTGAGTTGTTCTTACCTTAGTAGGTATTTGTCTATTCACTATCATGATGCATTAACTAGCCCAAAACATGCGAGCACGGCAAGGATGGGCATTGTACGAGAGCCTCTCTAGTAATTACGGTTCAACTATGTGAGATCTCCTTTTTAGCTAACATCCTTGTTTCCTTATACCATATTATTACTCGTTTGCCTGCCCTATCTAGATGTCATGACTTGGCTTCTCCCTCTTCCTCATAGACCTTTTTATGCCGACTCTCGCATAGCCCATATCAACTTCCAGTTTCATCAACCACAGCTTCTTGCCTGGGTAGCCATCTGCGATGCTGCCACATCACACACCCCTTACTTGCCTTTCTGTCCTTTGCCGCCTTGTCTATTTGGCTCGCTTGGGCGGACCCGAAACCTGCCTGCAACCTGCAACCTGCCACCTTGCCACCTTGCCACCTTGCCTACATGCCAACTCACCAGAAAAGCCGCCTCATGCTCATGTTTTCCACTTGAAGCTGCAACTTGCAATTCCAAGTATCCAGATACTTGGTGGGCCGCCCACTCGCAATACCGATAGTTTGCGTCCCGAATCCCCCCCGTTGCATGGGTGGGGTGTTGCCAAATCCCACACCCTCCGACAAACACCGACGACAACCCTCACAGTACCCTTGCATCTAGTGACGATACACTGGCTACCTTCGTATTGCCAACCGTCGACTATGAACGACAGGATCGACAGCACTGCCAGTGTCTTAGTCGACGCCTCTCTCCGCCTAGCTCACACTCGATCCCGTCGCTTGCGCTCTCGTGACCCTGCTCGGTTCGCATCATGGTCAGGATTATTGCTGACGCACTCAGACGCAGTGACACTCTTTTACGGGAGAGAGGCTCAGGACACCCAAGTATCAAACTTGCAAGGATTCCACACTACCAGCCTGGTTTACATACCAAAGGGCCAGATAACGATAACCAATATTACGGCCCACGAATAGCCCAAGAGGGTCAACTCCGATACTTTGGGGGCCAGGGTTGAGCCTGCTCAGGTTTAGATTCCGTCCTTGTGCGACAGATATGGCCGACCAGATCCCTCAAATGCACTGCCTTGCGAAATCAACCGCTACCTTTACCTACAGTCGAGTCCCCAGCTCTGCCAGTATGGCAACACATCCAGGTGTCAGAGCATTTTCCATGGTTCCTAACCCAAGCACACTGTTGGGCTACAACACGAACAATGATATCTACGGCGGGACCATACATAGTGTCTCACCAACAAGTCAGAAATCTCAGACTGCACCACTTGCAAACCGAGGGTGGGCATGACAGTGTCTCTCCACCCACACTCATTCACAATGGTGTTTTCAGGCATCCAGCGTGAGAAGAAAATTCGTCAACTATCAGGCACTCTATGAGCGACTTTACCATTGCATGGAGCTTACTGGTGCACCACAGTGTTGCCGTAGATAGCAGGGCCAACTAGTAGACCCGTGCACCCCGCGTGATGCGGCTGCCACATCCCAAATATATGGCACGATATAATGCCCAGCTTTCGGGGCCTAGCCTTGAACGTGATACGAAATCCACAACAGCACGTGCTGTTACTGACAGGAGCGTGAAGGCGGTGGCGTTTGAGGCAATAGTGCTGAGCCTGCTGGTGATATCGGTGGCTCCGTGCGCAACACGGCTGCAACGTTTATCAGCTTTCGGCACTCCGTGACTACGAGTGATTTATGGGACACTGGCTTCTCAAGGCATGTGCTAAATGCAACTCGGCGTGTTTGCCTTGTTGGCTGATATTGACGGCTTGGAAGCAGCGGAGCCGAGTGTATTCCGTACTCGGGCAGCCAATTACCAGAGTACGCACGCCAGCTGGGTCAGTGTCATTAATGGTAATAAAAGATGTACGAACTCTCGGCTGGTGATGAAACTATGCATTTCCGCGGATGTTGGGGTTGCCTATCCGCAGCCAAGTCGTTCAACGGCAAGGCATCCCGGCACAGAGAAGGATGACATGCAAAGTTTTCCTTGCTTTATATACCGCGCGAATGAAATGAGAATTGAGATATTATCGGACTTGGTCAGATGTTGTGCAAGGTGCCTTGGTGCTATGACGAAAATATCTTGGCATCCAGCATTAATACCCAAGACAAATTTCAGGAGCGTCTGTCGGGAGGCGACTTGCCTCGCGCCAGCAAGTCCGGCTGCCCACTGCAGCTCTCCCCCAAAGGTTTCCGTAACCTGGCTTTTTGATGCGATGCGAACGGGACAAGGGAATTTGCGCTGCCTGCCGATGCAGTAGGGCTATGACGATGCGGTGCAACCCGATGCATGACTGGGTGGATTGATGACAATAGCGGTCTACTCTGGGAGAACAATAGGCATCGATGCATCGATGGCGGCGGTTTCGCCTTGTCGGGCGATCGGCGTGACAGGTTGAATGTACAGGAAATCTAAAACCAAAGCTGAATCGTCATCCTTTGGTCAATGATATATCAGGGTCTGACGACCTGGTGTCTTGCGCTGCCTAGTTGGAGTTGGTGTTGTTCAGTAGGCCGAGAAAAGCAAGCTTGTGCACAGGCTTTGTCGTTATTCGGCCAACGGTCGCGTCAAGGTTGTTGAGTTGGCTGCAAATGAAGCAAGTGAGAGGTATAGGGGTAGCAAAGGGCGCGCCCTCGGTTGGGCTGCTTGTCACAGGCAAAACGGGTTGGGTGTGTAGTCGTGCTACACTTCGGCTATCGTCGTTAGGACCCTGCCTGGCCCTGTTGGATAAAGTCGGATAAATAGTGCCGGTGGCTAGACGCCATTTCCGCAGGAACCACTGTCGTTGTTTAGCTTGTTTGGGTCCAAGTCGAAATGTTCAAGGTGACAGGTCACAAATTCGAGTCGATGAGCCTCCTTGCCTCGCGCGCCGTTCAAGCGTTGTCTCCACTGGCACACCACAAACCCCAGAGGCGCAGGGATAGCGACGAAATATGGGATGGAGACGCAAACTACATAGGTTATTGCCTGGCCTTGCTTTTGGGATCAGCAATGTCGGTGCGGACAGACAGACGGTTGATAGTCTAGGACCGAGAGAGTGAGGGTGCCAGGTCTAAAGGAGGGCTGCTATTTTGACAGCAGAATCTGGTCAATTGACAAAAGAAGTGGGCCCCTGTTCACTAGCGCCACGCTAGTGTTCACTAGCGTGGCGCTAAAGATTTTCAGCCAATCAGAGAGCAGAGCTCCCTAGCGCCTAGGCCTTTATAAGTGCCTCAGGCCGCGAATTAAGTTACTAGGAGGTCTCCGAGCGCTCCTCTTCTCGAGCTTCATCCTTAAACTCAACCTCAACAACCTCTACAGCGCCTCAAGGCCGGCGGCATAGAGCCTCACAGCCAGCGAGGCAGCTACAGACAATACAGACAATACAGACAATACAGATAATATAGATAATACAGATAATACAGACGATACAGACGATATAGACGATATAGACGATATAGACGATATAGGCGATATAGGCGATATAGTTAATATATAGGCGCTATTATTATAAATTTAGGGGCTTAAGCGATAAATTTAGGGGCTTAAGCGACGCCTAACGAGTTAAAAATAGTTAATATAGCTACCGCCACTATCTTTATAGCTAGCCTCATCACCGCCTTTATTCTAGCCGCTAGCTTTATTATAAGGTAGTTATTAATTCTAGCCTCCTATAAGATAATTCTAGCCTCCTATAAGATAATTCTAGCCTCCTATAAGATAGATATAATACTATTAATATATACTAGTTATAAATTAAACCTAGTATAATTCCCTATAAAAATTAGTAGTAACCTTATAAGGGTCTATGCTAGCCTGGTACTGGCCCCACCCTTTTTATCAATTGACCAGATTCTGCTGTCAAAATAGCAGCCCTCCTGAAGAACTGATGCAGAATGGCTTGGTCTCGACAGGGTCGATCCTGAACAACTAGCCAACGTCTTTTGGGTGTAGGTTATATCGCAGAATGTATGTACAAAGCAGTTTCATAGCAGTTCACATGTGAATGCCATGCGTCTTGAAACGCGGCACCAGGGCCTATACTGTAATGTACAGCGGGAAGCACCTCTGGCGACTAGTATTTTGGCCGACTTACACGTGTAATAGCAGATTATTTGTAAATGCACCCAGGCAGAAATAAGCTACTTTTTTCATGATCCGTCGCTAGTTAACTAGTTATTTAGAGTTTTCGACTAAGACAGCGAGCTAACAAATCTGTGACAGCACAGCCAGCCATTTATGCAATAGCCTGGTCCAAAAGTCGAGGAGCCAACTACTTTATGACCAAGGAATCAAGCTTACCTTGATACCTAGGTGCACGAGTGCAACTGCAGGCACGTCGCTTCCATGCCAACTGAAACGTGCCACTTGAAGCAATGGCAGTGACGTCTCGGTGCCCCCACCCGAGCTCCCCATGAAACAACGCCAAACAGCCAAGCTCGCGGGCCGGCTCAAGACGTCCAATCATCTCCACGACAACGACTTGACGCGCTGGTCGCACACATCAAACCCCCTCTTTCAACTCGACTAAAAAGCCCGTTCTTGCTGTCCCAACATTATCTTGCAAGAAAGCTTTTGCCCGTCCTGAATTGGTCACGGAGCGGTGTAAACTCGCTTCCTCCCCCCTCCCCCCCTGCCTGAGGGCTAGGCCGTCCTCTGCATCCCCCCCATGGATCAGGACAGCAGCGACGAGGAGCGGACGGCGTCGGCGCACCACCATCCCGAAAAGGAAGCCGAGGTCGACCGGCAGAAGCAGGATGACATCCGTGCGGCGTGCCACAACGCAGACGTGTCCGCGCTGCAGCGCCTCGCCGAGTCGGAGGGCGGCTTCTTGACCGACAGTCTGCGCCAGCTCGCTTGTACGTACGGCCCCCCTCGCTACCACCCCCCCTTGGCCATACGTTGGCTCGACTTGGCGCATGGCTCACTGACAACAACAAAACACTTAATTTAGGGCCGATACTGCTAGGTTTGCCTGCGCCGCGCATTGATGCTGCTCACGACGAGCCGCTTCCCGAGTCCGAGCATCATGTCGATGGTGGCAGCGGCAGCTGGAAAGAGCTGCCTCGTCACCGCGACGAGGACCAGGTGCAGCTCGACGTGAACCGTTCTTTTGTCTACTACCCCCATGGTAACATACCCGCCGCCCCTCGACGAGCTCGACGGCTCGACGGCTTTTCTTTGCAGGCTTGCTGACGATTTTGCGCGCGCAGACCTCTCCGATTGCGACCTCGAGCGCCGCCGAAGCCAGCTCTCGGCGCTGATATCGCACGTCCTCCGCGCCCAACCCTACCTGTGCTACTTTCAGGGCTACCACGACATCTGCCAGGTGCTCCTGCTCGTCCTCGGCCCCTCGCGGGCCGCCCCGTGCGTCGCCCGCCTCTCCGTCCTCCGCATCCGCGACTTTATGCTGCCCAACCTCGGCCCCACGACGGCCCAGCTGCGGCTGCTCCCCGACATTCTCGCCGCCGCCGACCCGGCCCTCCGCGCCCACATCGCCACCGTCGAGCCGTTCTACGCCCTCGCCGGCACCCTCACCATGTACGCCCACAACATTGAAGCCTACCGCGACATTGCCCGCCTCTTTGACGCCCTGCTCGCCCGCGAACCCGTCTTTAGCCTCTACGTCTTTGCCCAAATCGTCATCGACCGCCGCGACGAGATCCTCGCCATTGACGAGCCCGACCTGCTGCAGGTCGTCCTCGCCCGCGTGCCCTCGGCCGGCATGGACATTGACCGGCTCGTCGCCCGCGCCGCCGAGCTCTTCCCACGCTACCCGCCCGAGACCTTGCCTGCCTGGCGCCGCATCTCCCGCGCCAGCGCCCTCAAGACGGCCCGCGACGCGACGCACGCCGCCAAGCAGACGCTCGCCGAGGGCGCCGCCTTGTTCGACAAGCAGGCCAAGGAGCTGCGGTGGCTGGACCTCCGCAACTCGGCCCTCTCCGTCGCCTGGGCGTACCGCCGGCCGGCCAAGGCACTGGGCATGGCCATGGTCGTCGGTCTCGTCGCTTTCTACATGCGTCGCAATCCCGCTCTGTTGACTACCGTCATGTCTTTTTTTCTCTAACTCATTATAAGACGTGCGACTGTGAACGTCAGAACGACTATTGTTTTACTGTTTGCGGCAGGTGCTCGTTGCCTTTTCCTCACAAAATAGAAATGCAGCCACCGATAAATAAAAAGAACCAGGCATGTAGAATATATCAAAATGTATTATTGGTAGAGCAAAAAGAAGCTCGAGATTCCAACTCTGTCCTCTTTTGAAATACCATGTGACCCAAGTACCCCTCCAATTCAACAAACGCCTTGGCCGCGATGCTCGCAGGGCCGTTTTTCATGTACGCTCAAGAAAGTTAAAAAAAAAAAAGACAGGCATAAAAATGGGCAGATGAGATAATCGCTCAAACAAATTCTTCTCCAACATGGAACCTTGGTGCCCAGTGCCACCCTTTCTCCCCTTGTTTCCGCCTCTTTCAAAAATCCCCCAGGGATGCTTTTTACTAATCCTCATCTTGGTAGGCCGTCTTGAGTTCTTCAAAGTGCTGTTGATGCTCATCCGCCAGCTTGCCCGTCGTGTCGCTGATAATGGTCAGGATGAGCGAGTAGTTGTTGTACATGAAGCGCGCCGTTTTGCGCTTGTCGCTTCCGAATGAGTGGCCAAAGCGCGTCAGGAACGCCTCGACATCGGTGCGCAGACGTTGCAGGCTAGTGGCCACGGGCTCGTCATCGCCCGCGTCGGCGCTCAGGGACAGGAAGCCGTGCAGCAGCTGTCCGAAGCGCTGCGTCACTTGATGCGGCGCCGCCGAGATCTTGGCCTGTTCTGCCGCCGACTTGCTAGCCTTTGCCGGCGTCGAATTGGTCAGTTGCCGAACCGATTCGCAGTGGCGATCCATAATGACTTGCAGCCGCGGCCACAGTAGCATGTTGGTGGCATTTACGTAGCCGTCCACGGCTGGTACTCGTCGACGCTGCAGCTCAAACGCAAAATGCTGGTTCAGTCGGATGCACATCATCACGCCCAGTGCATCATAGGTTTCGCCAATGAGTGTCTTGGAAAGCGTTTGACCGTGCTCAAAAGTAGGCTCGAAAATATAATTGAAATTCTTCGAGATGTGGGAGAACGACAATGATGGTGAAAAGTATGTCGCAAGGAATGTATACTCGGCCGCCGCATTGTCAATCAGGGCGAGATTGAAACTTCGAAAGGGTACTTCCAAGTAGTGCGTAGCTTTGTCTTCCTCGGCGAGGAACGCCGAGAGTGCCGGTTGCTCGCTCGCTTTGATCATGTCGATACGGCGTCCAATGTTGAAAGCGTCATGCGGCGGTCCAGTCACTCGTGCAGACAAGACGCTGGCCATGCGCGTTGTTTCTTCATGGCTCAGCGTGTCGTTCTTGTCGAGAACATGGATCTTTATTTTCCCCAGTGCTTTTTCATATCGCGTAAATTGAGTAAGATAGTACCAGCGCATGGTATTCATGTATGCTAGTGCAATCTCCTCAGCAAGCTGGGAGTGATGCTTGTGCAGAAACGTATAAAGTTCCTTGAATTTGAGGAAATTATGCTGTTGAATGATTTGAGCGTTGATGTTGGGTGATCGCAATGCCTTGATTTGGGCAACGATGAAATCTCGAATCCGCTCAACAGCCTATAAGTCTATCAGTACATTGCTCTTGCCGGTTCACAGTGAGCGTACCTTTTGCACCAGCTTCTCCAGTAGTGGGCCTAGGTCCGAAGTTGCCTTGCTTTGCCGGGTTTCATTGGTCTTCCTTTTATGGGCAATTGCTCGTCGATCAAGTTCTGTGAGCAGCTTGGGCCATGTTTCGTCGATATGGCCCGTGGTGATTTTGGTAATAATCTCGGGCGACACGCTGAGCTCTTCGACCAGGGGACTGAGAGCCTTTTCTACCTCTTTTCGGTTATCAAGCCTCCTATTCAGGGCTGCCGAGCGGGCTTGCAATGATTCGATGTCTGCGGCCACCGAGGCCAAGTCGTTGCGAAAGCTTGTAAGGTTCGTCTCGACGGAGCTCAGTATATCATCACAGGCGGTGATTGAACGGTGTAGGTCTTCAAACTTGGTCTGGTCGCCTTCGTCTGTCCACATGTCAGTCCCAGTCAGTGGTAAGGGATGGCTTGGTACATACAATCGGAGGGCTTCCGGGAATTGGATATTGGAGGTGGCACATTTGCGTCATCTTGCGACGCCGCAAGCTCTTTTACAGACAAGCCACCAAAATCGAATTCAAGGTCGAAGTCGGAGTCGAGAATGTCCGAGTCAGCAGCCGGCGCCGAGCTCGATATCTTTCCAAGAAGCTTCTCCAAGGTTTCTATGGAGTCTGTGGGATACGCTACGGGCGCCGAGGATTGCTTCAGACCTGATCCGTTGGGTCGGCGCGACGAGGCCAGCAGCGAGGCGGAGGACTCGGAAGACACGAGCGACAGCGAGGAGCCCCTAGGCGATGGGCCTTGGCGCTGTGAGGTTACGTAGGGACTGAGATTGCTAGAGGTTCGTCGCGGGAGTGGCGAAAATGATCGGGAGACTGATTGCGGCGTGGATGAGCCAGAGCCGCTGGCCTGGCCAGCAAGCCGGTCAAGCCACATTGCGGTTTAGAAGGGGATGGGCCGTCGCGAGGATATCATGAAGGCTGCGAGAGAAGAGGGTCAGGTTGATGGTGTCGCTGTTATCGGTGCAGTAAAAGTAATTGTGTTGAGGGGTAATTCGGAGGGCGATTGTCGATAAATAGAGCAGATGTGGCAGTTGGGCACGAGACAACGTTTGTATGTCGGTGATGATATGGCGTACATGTACAGTATGGAGCTGCGCAACAGTTATGGAGTGGGTAGGAACTATTTATTCAACGAGAGCGCATCCTGAAGCAAGGACCAGGCGGAGAGGAGCTTTGCCTATTTAATGTTAGTGAAGAGGACAAGCAGGCGGACAAGAATCAGGTACCTACCTGGTGGAGAGGCTGGCAAAAGTAGCAGTGGTTACAGGGCATACTGGTACCGAGTCGCAGTGGGCCAACCGTCTTGTGTGCGCCAAAAGTCGCTGTAACAATGGCAGGCAAATTTGCGGTACCTAGGTAAGCAAGCAGCCTGCAGGTACCTACCTAGCCATTGGCAGCCAGACCACATCTCTGCAGGCAAGCGACACCTTGTCATGCCCACGCTATTAGTCGCTGCACGCTCTTTCGCTATGCGGCTAAAAGTACATATTACCAGTAAATAAGGTAGGTGGCCATCGCCTACAGTGGTTGCGCTGCAGCTGAGTGGTTGCTCTACAGTGAGTGGCTGTATTGCTAGGGCCAACCTGCGGGGCATCCTCTCTATGAACCACTCATTGCCCAATCACACGGCAAAAAATTGCAAACCCAGTTCACACCTTTTTTTGTCGCGCCACCAAACCTTGACCCGGCCTTCTCCCACCTGCTAACTAATTGTACCCTGACTCTTTTTTTCCTCCACCTAGCTCCTCCACCTCTTCTCCTTCTGGTGCACAACAACTTTCTTTCCCATCAATTTTTCGCTTCTTCCCTCTTCACGCCCTCTTCTCGCGCAATCAATCATCATGTCTGCTGAGGAGGTAAGATGCTGCTCCCTACCCGCCCCGTGAGCTCCAACTCTTGCGCCGTGTCGCAACCGCTCCAGACCATCACCCCGCACCTCGCCTCGTGCCCCTCGCCCGGCGCCCTCAACACCAATTCCATTCGCCTCAATCCCACCCTCGTCGCTCTCCGCGCCTTGCCTCGTCTCTCCTTCATCGTTCCCTTGGCTAACTTCATCTCCGTTTCCATCCAGCACGATGTTACCTTCGAGTCCGCCGATGCCGGCGCGTCTCTCACCTTTCCTATGCAGTGCTCTGCTCTGCGTAAGAACGGTTTCGTCGTGATCAAGGGCCGCCCTTGCAAGATTATCGACATGTCCACCTCCAAGACCGGCAAGCACGGTCACGCTAAGGTCCATCTTGTCGCCACCGATATCTTCACTGGCAAGAAGTACGAAGATCTCTCCCCCTCTACCCACAACATGGATGTTCCCAACGTCAGTCGTCGTGAGTACCAGCTCGTAAGTCGCCTCGGTTCCTCGCCTTTTCCCTTCGCAGTCTCCCCACTTAACTCTACTGACCCTGTCATTAGCTTGACATCTCCGACGACGGCTTCCTTTCCCTCATGAACGACGACGGTGACACCAAGGATGATGTCCGCATGCCGTCCGACGGTGAAATCGCTGAGAAGATCAAGAAGCTTTTCGTCGAGGACGAGAAGGACACCAGTAAGTCCATGACCGGTCCACTATGTCTCGACTTTTTTTCATCTAACCCTTTATTCTTAAGACGTCATTATCCTCACCTCCATGGGTGAGCAGGCTTGCGTTGAAGCCAAGGAGGCCCCCAAGGGCAGTGCGTAAGCGCCTCGCTTCGGTTCTGACGCACAGCTGCCGGCTGCTCGAGGGTCGTTCAACTCCCTCTACATTGACGAGGACTGTTTTATGAATAGCGTTGTTAGTTGCTGTTTGCCCGACAGCCGCTCCGGGCGCTGTGCCGGGCTTGTTGCGTTGAAAAGCTTTCCGTAGTCGGGATATGATTCACGCTGCTATGCTTTAAATTTCGGCATCTACAAACGTTAGACTGAGATTTGAAATCCTGCTTCTCATACCGCCATGACCATGACTTCCCGAAGGCTAATCATACAAGGAAAGTGTCACAAAAAATATACTGGCCTTGAATGCTGAATTTAACTGTGCCTTCTGCAACGTGGTGAAGATGCGCCTTTTGTTATTTCTAAAAAATTGCTACTCTAGAAAACTATCTGCGATTCAGCACAAGTATGATTACCTATCTGTTGGCGTGCGTTTGTCTCAGACTTCAAGCACGATTTGCGCTGTTCTCATGCGAGCTTGCGACGGCCGCTCTGCCAGAGCGGCGAGGTCCCGCTGTACGCAAACTCCTGCACCCCAACGGCCAGCGGGCCGAACCTCTCGCTCACAACCTCGTCCACCTACCAGCAAGCATTGCTTGGTTCTACACATAACCCCAGCAGCCATATAATATGACCTTCGGAACCAGGTCTTGAAAACGAAGAATTGCTCCAGCCATTTTGGCTTGACGACCGCTCTAGCTGCCATGCGCCATTGTTATTGTAGCATCTCATCAACCACCCACATGCTGCCATTCGCATCATAAATATGAACGACTCTCGAGATTTGCGGCGTATGCCGCGAGGCGAACGATGTCCGGAGTGTGGAAGTCAGAGATACTATCTCCAGGATGGCATGCGGTACTGCGCCCGGGGCCACCAGGTTGAGGTATGAATCTTAGCCTGCATCTCACTGTTCTGCAACATCTAATTGTGTCTGTGTGTTAGGGATTCGTCCAATTTGATCTTGGTGAGGAAGCCGAAGCTGGCATGATGGGCACAGTTTTCAAAAAGCAAAGAGCCGTCAAGGAAAAGGAAAAGCGACAGCTCACAGGCGAGGCTGGTAAACTGCTGTACCTCGAAGCGCTCCAGCTACTACTGCGCACGCAGGTTCTGTGGCTTATAGAGGAAAAGGGACACAGAGAGGAGCTGGAGACTGTCGTCCGAGACTTGTGGGATTTGCGCATCCGCGGCGCGACAGCGCTGGGACAGGGCACTGCTCCAGATGCGGATGCAGAAGACGCCCTGCAAGTCTTCAGCTCGCAACCGGCCACTATCGAACCCACGAAGCTTTGGACTTCTAAATCAAAAGCGCAAGACTGGGGCACTGATCGCGGACTCGGCTGGCCCATGCCAAGTTTGAGCGACACTCTGGCGCTGTGCTACTTGGGATGCTATCTCTTGAGAATACCAACACGCCTCGGCGAGCTAATCAAGTTGGCAAATGACCGCCATCTCCCATATCGAAATGTCGTAGGTTCAACGTAATCTATCGAGCTCTGACGATGGCAATGACTAACAACCTTCAGTTTCAGCTACTGCCCACCGAGATGCAAGAGCGAATGCCATCCAACTACATCAAATTATTGAAATCGCCAATGCGGTTGGCTTTAGATGGTGCTCAGGCATACTCGACAGTCATGGACTTGGCTTGTTCATATCATCTCAACTACAACATGTTATTCCCGGATCTAAATTACATGCCAATTTTGGTCCAATATGCCAAGCTACTAGCATTGCCAGGTTTGTCCTTTCAGTCATTTGGTCCTGGATTTTGCTGAAACATGCTAGTGGAATCTATTGTTGCTGTCCGGAGAATATGCAATGCCCTTGGTTACCGATTTCACTTGCCAGTACAAAGTACACGAGTTTATCCTCTTCACAATCCAGAGGTTCGGCTCATTGCCTTGCTCATCGTTGCTACGAAACTCTGTTTTCCTTTTCATGGCGGTAGTCCATTGACTGTACCGGATGATAGCCTGACTCTGCCATCATTTGATTGGAACAGCTGGCAATCTGCCAAAGGCCAACCAGAGCCGGACAAAGCACGCGCATTCGACGGCGTGACGCCCAGTGACGTCGCCAGCATGGCAGACGACGATCTCGATGCTTACTACCGTCACATTGCAAGTTTCCTTGAAACGAAGAGTACGTAAATCCCCTTGGAGGTGAGAACAGGCCGCTTACTACTGTCTACATAGATACGAATCCAGTTACGGGTTTCTTCCCGGTTGAGCCGGAACCCGTGCCTGATCCAGTGCGCGCAGAACCGACACCTGAAGAAGTGGACGATATGGCACGCACAGTGCTGCAAAGCGCTGTGGGAATGCCAAACACAGAGGCGCCTAATAAGTATACTTATGAAGCATATCGACAGGTCGAGGACCTCCCGCCGATGGCTAAATGTTTCTACAGTGCTATCAGTGAGTACCGAGATTGTCAAGCTACATCTCTGATTGGAATTGATACTGATTGTTGGTGTACAGGCTCGGCTGCTGAAGTTTCACTCGAAACCACGGTGCGCGCCGTGTACATGCTCGAGCAAGCCATTGTAGCGTGGCAAAAGGCCGAGGGCAATAAGTGAAGTGCTCTTTGTGAGTCCAATGTATATTTAAATCGAGATACCCTCTGCATTCAAAGAATAAATTTGAACACTTTTGTGAACAAGACGAGCAATGTAAAGCTCCTCGTTTACATCCCGCAAAGTTGGGCTTGAAACGGACAGGTGGGGCAGAGGTGAGGGCGAAAATGTGGAAAGCACACATTCACCAGTTCGGTAAAAGACAATATTGTCACGTGCGGTCTGGGCTAACCTAGGGTTTCCAGCTATTTGCGCCTTTGCGCCCCACCAAATACACGCGCATTCTGAGCCTCTGAAACCTCACATCGTCAGCGTCACAGAAATCAGTAAAGAGTAAGTAGACTGCTGCGCTTGGAGATGGGAGGATGTAATTTCGATGCTAACAGCTTGATAGTGCAGATGTAAGCTTTTTCCCCGATCCTCGTCGCCCAGCGCCCGTCGAACCGAGTGCACCGAGCCGGAACCCTGAACCGATCGCTTTGGAGGATTGAATACTGACAAGAGTCCCAATGACAGCTTCGTGAAGACCCTGACGGGCAAGACCATCACCCTCGAGGTCGAGTCCTCGGATACCATTGACAATGTCAAGTCCAAGATCCAGGACAAGGAGGGCATCCCCCCTGACCAGCAACGTCTGATCTTTGCTGGCAAGCAGCTCGAGGATGGCCGCACCCTGTCCGACTACAACATCCAGAAGGTTCGTTGATTCTCTCTCCGCGCCGACTACAACGCCTCCAACAAGTCGTTTTCCGATTCGAATACCGAAGTTGTCGATGAAGTTGTTTTGCAAGGCGCAAAGTCGGAGCGGACGATACATGTGGCGATGACGGATTTGGCTGACTGAATGTGCTCAATAGGAGTCTACCCTCCACCTGGTCCTCCGCCTCCGTGGTGGTATCATTGAGCCCTCCCTGAAGGCTCTCGCCTCCAAGTTCAACTGCGAGAAAATGATCTGCCGCAAGTGCTACGTACGTCGATAAACGAGCCCAATTTACCCTTTCTTTCCACGGAAGCGACTAACCAAGGGCGTTTCACAGGCTCGTCTCCCTCCCCGTGCCACCAACTGCCGCAAGCGCAAGTGCGGCCACACCAACCAGCTCCGCCCCAAGAAGAAGCTCAAATAGACGATGCGCGTTTGTGGCGGTCCATTGTGCGTGGATGGTGGGCGTCTGGGTGGTTTCTGGCATTCTGACGAATTTGGCGAGGATAAGAGATGCTTCCCGGGTTCGCGAAAATTGAACACTTTTTTCCTTGATGTTTCTACGGTAGCATCCTTTGCTCAGGCAATGCATTCTAGACGATGCCAATGAACTAAAGAACAAAATACATGTCAAAAAAAGAGTCACTAATCGGAATTGCACGTGGAAGGCGTTGAGCAGTCGCCGTGTGAAATGTATGACCATTCTCTTAATCCAAGTTGGGAATTGATGAAGTTAAATCAAACGTAACGGCCGCCCAATTGATCGAGGCAGCATGCGCTTCGGGTCGTACTTGCGATCGACTTTTGTTGTTGGTGGTGCCATGCATCGGCTAATTGTCGGACCCGTTCGGTGACGCCAGCTCTTTACTCTAGCATACGACGACAGCTGTCCCTAGCTCGCTCTCTCTCCCACTGCAGACCTACAAGCCCGGCCGCGACGACGTTGACGTTGCGTCAATCCAGAAATCGATCCCGCGCGATCTCCAAATACCAACTAGAAGAATACTACTGCGGGGCTTCGAGTCGCGATTGTTTTCATTGCAATTTTAGAAAATGTCGGGCTCCGGGTATGACGCCGTGGTCGACGTGGACGATGAGGTACGTGTTGCGATGCTCAAGGGTCAAGGGCTTGCTCATACGAACCCGCGAGGGCATCTCTCTTGGCTGCCGACTCCCCTCTGTCTGCTGCTTCCCCAGTCACGGCACAATGCTGACGTCTGCTCCGCGCACCCAACAGGGCGATCTCGGGCACACGGACCTTCAGGAAGACGGCCTTGAATTCCACAACTCAACGTTCCAGGAGCACACGCGCGGTGGCGGCAGCCGCAAAAACGCCTCTTCGGGCCTGCCGCCCCCTGTGACAGCCTCTTCGTCGTCCTCGTCGCCGAAGCGCTTCCTGTGGTCGACTTCGTTTTACGCGCAGTTCTTTGACGTGGACACGTCGGCGGTGCTGTCGCGCTGCTGGGCCGCGCTGTTTCCGCGCGCCAACTTTCTCGACGTCCTCGACGGCAACCCCGATCTCTACGGGCCGTTTTGGATCGCCACGACGGTGGTGCTGATCCTGTTCCTCGGCGGCAGCATCAGCCAGTGGCTGGCGACGCGGGGCACGACGCCTTTTGCATACGATTTTCGCCTCCTCAGCGGTACGTGCCCGTCTACTTCCAAACGCACACACAAACGCAACCATGACTCTCTAACTCTCAATTCAAATTTATAGGCGCCGCTGGCTTGGTCTACGGATATACGCTCGTCATCCCCGTCGTGCTCTTCCTCGCGCTCCGCTACTTTGGCAGCGAGTCGGCCAATCTGCTCGAGTGCTGGGCCCTGTACGGCTACTCGAACCTCATCTGGATCCCCGTCGCCTGCATCAGCTGGTCGCCCGTGTCGATTCTCAACTGGACGTTTGTCGCCGTCGGCTTCGGCGTCTCGGTCGGCTTCCTGCTGCGCAACCTCTACCCGGTGCTCAGCGCCACGGACCGCCAGACGAGCAAGGTGCTGCTCATCATCGTCGTCGCCCTGCACTTTGGCCTCTCGCTGGCCATTAAGATTCTGTTCTTTGCGCACGGCAGCCCTGTGGCCAAGAAGCCTGCAGAGGGCGGTGGTGAGGATGCTGGTGGTGGTGAGAAGCTCTTTCTCTTTTAAAGCGGAAAGCGAGTACTTGTTGTACATTAAACGACGTCCCGGAGCATGTGAGCTTATAGTTTCGGTAGTTTCTCATTTGAATGCACTTTTGAAATGAACCAGTGTGACGGGCAACATGTTCCCGCCGACTGTGTGAGTGAGGGGTTTGTTCTATACAACGTACATTCTTCCAGTCCAATCTACAAAACACTTTCATTTTTCCGCGTCCAATCCACACCATCACTTGCCCCCATTCACCTTTTCCACCGGCCCCTGGTTCTCCGCCCAGTCCAGCCACGAGCCCCTGTACTCGCCGACGCTCGTCCACCCGGCGTGCAGCGCCAAGCCGGCCGCCGTCCTGGCGCGCACGCCAGCCTTGCAGTAAAACACGAGCGTCTTGTCCTTGCCCGGCCGCTCATACCCGTACATTTCCTCAAACTCTTGCTCGGGCACGTGCAGGCTCTGCACGGCCGTCGTGACGGGTATGTTGATGGCGCCGGGGATTTTGCCCGTTTCGCGGAGCTCGACGGGTTCGCGGACATCTGGGGGGGGGGGGGTTCTCGTCAGTTTAAAATGAGCCTCGG
>JAEIJG010000053.1:0-66389 GCA_037289395.1 Beauveria scarabaeidicola | reverse complement strand
TATTCTTTACTATATAGTTTAATAACTCTACTTAGTTAGATTTAAATATAATAAGTATAATATAAGTTATAACTAGTATCCTACACTTAGAGAGCTATACCTAGTATAGCTAAAGCTAAGTGCTATACTACGTGACCTTTTATATACCTATGAACACTTGATCGATTAAGAAGCTCTTTTCCACCTTTGTTATCTAATTGGGATACTTATAATCCTAATATTATGAATGTTAATGGCGACGACTAGTATATCCTTAATATATATACTAGGAATAAATTGCCCTATTTGCGGTATTTTGTAAGGAGACGCCTCTAATGAGTTAGTATTATAGCCTATTATCTGCCGAAGAGCGATATTATCTTCCCGGAGGATGCCTAGGTGGCCCATCGAATCCACAGACATGATGCTCCTTCTTTTTCCGACGAGAATAATCAAGAGATGCCAGGAGAAGCGACGTGGACAAGGTTAAAAAGTTTTGCGCGTCAAGAAATCCGGGGGTAATTAAAGGCGCTTTTGTGAGTCTGGATGTTCCCTTGTAGCACGCGCGACAGATACGAGTACGCGGTGGTGGTGTCAGCCTGATAGAGCGACGAGCTTGAAAGCGAGGAAAAAGCGAAGTCTTGGACGCGAAGGTACGTTCAAATTTTGATAATATTATCCCCAAGTATCGTCACGTACCTTCCGATACATAGCTCAGGTACACTTACTGTACTACTCCGTAGAGCATGCTACTAAAAATCAAGAACTTAGATCTTTTCTGTTGACATCAGTTCGCATCCTTACCAGTACCGTCCTGGAGCCTTTACACAGCCAAAGGGGTTATGACTGGACTGGAGATGGTTTATATTCGTAAGGAAAATAGTCTCGGTCGGTAGTCGGGCGGCCTGCGTACCCCGACCTGGACGGCGCGTGTTCAGAGCACTGTGTGACTGTGTCCCAAGGGGTTGGCCCATCTGCCGCGTTAAAGCCTGTATGAAGGTGACCATCTCAAGGGACAAGCTGCCAGATTCGGTTACTTGTGTTTATTAGGCGGCAGCCAGTGCTTAGTGGAGAGGTTGGCAGATTTGTTTGTAATTTCTCACAAAACCTAAATACAATGCAATCAAACGAAAGCGCCGCCCCAGTCCCACAGAAGCTGAGAAAAAAAGAAAAAAAAAGAAAAAAAGACTTGCGCCTGGCTTCGGGGACAATGAGAACAATGCGAGTTTCTCACATGCTCGCGAATACAACTTTTGACGAGTGAAGCGCAGGCAACGGCTTGCTGCTGTGCCCGCTTACACCACTTGTTGCTTCGCGATAAGACAGGCCTCGCGTCCAGTTTAAAAGCCACCCCTGTGGTGCCCGCCGTGATGACCACCACCTCCGTGATGACCTCCTCCATGATGACCTCCTGCATGATGACCTCCTGCATGATGACCTCCTCCGTGATGACCTCCTCCATGATGGCCACCGCCATGATGGCCACCCATCGGGCCCATGCCCATGCCCATGCCACCACCACCTCCCGGCCGCCGCCCCCCGCCAAACAGACTGCCGAGACCGCCGCCGCTGCTCTGACGACCACCACTGCCCAGCAACCCTCCCAGCATGCCCATGCCGCCGCCGCCGCCTGGCCGGCCACTGCCACCTCCTCCCAACATGCCGCCTAACCCGCCACCGTTGTGGTTGCCGTACTGACCGCCGCCGTAGCCGCCGCCGCCGTAGCCGCCAGGTCCGTATTGTTGGACGCCGCCGCCGCCGCCGTAGGGTCGCGCGGGGATGACATCGTCATTGTATTGGTTTCTCCTCGAGCCGCCGAGACACATGATTGTGGATGTGTGTGTGTGTATGTGTAAATGCCAGTAATGGATGCAAATCGTGCAAAATGTAGAAGAAAATATGCTTCAATTGACGTATAGGAAACCACAAAAGCATGCAAAAAAAGAGTAAAATATAATTGACAACCATGCAGCTTCGGCACGGGACCATCAGCTCCCAAGGGATTCTATATATGTTCACCACCTCCTCTTGTTAGCCGCTCCCCGTTAAGGCCCGGGATTCGCTCCATTCAAACAGGTAATACGTAGTGTACCTAGTAAACATGCTTTCGTACTGATAGATTTGCACCAACAAGCTGATGCCAAGCCCCTGACTAAAAAGTGTGGCACAGCCCCCCCCTCTCTTCGTCATGCCAAAGTCACCAGTATGATGGCTTGTTGTGTCTTTTCCCCATTGCATCCTTGCCTCCCTCTCTGCAGCTAATCCCAATTAGAACAAGCAATACAAGTATGACAAAAGCCAAGCTTTCTTCAGCACCCATTGCATCCCTGCTTATCCAATCGCTGATGGCCCATCTTGCTGCTACCTACTGAGTAACATCTGTACCCAGGCAAGATCGCTTAGACGCTAGCAGGACCTTGTTTTTAGATCCTTGTGGCTATTCTGGGCAAGTTCGCCGAAGGTGGTCTCGGTCTAGCCATTCCATTTCATTTCCGGGCTATCAAGTTTTCGTTTTACAAGTTTACAGAATTTCTATATTGCCATGATTTCTCTGACTCCTCTTTCCAGATCCATATTCCGCTGCTCTACCCTCTATTTCTTGCTGAAACCAACCTTGATGTTTCCAATGGCCCACGCTGTGAAAAATAGAGTCATCATACTTGCAAAAATGACCATCGGTTTGCGCAATGACGAGGCGAGAGTGGCGTCGTAGGAGATAATGAGGTGACGGTCGCGGAATTCATCAACCAGGTTCACTGCCTTGATAGTAACCGATGTGCGACCAATAGTATCCAGATATGTCTTGACAACGTCGACAGACGTCTCAGTAATCGACGACTCGGGAATGTTGGTAAAGAACTTGATGTTTCTGTAAAAATGTAAGCATACCAACGAGACTGCAAATACACTAATACTCACTCAGCACCCTCGGGTAGAAGAACGCGCAAGTTGACGCGACCGTATTCAACACCCTCAGCCTGTTTAGGACCTTCCAGGAAAGGCACCTTGAGCACGTTGCCGCCAGCGGCCGTGCGGCGCAAGATGCTGGCTGCGTTGATGTTCCAGCCAATGGTAAAGGGGTACTTCCAACCACCGAAGATGGGGTAGCGGGGCTTGAGCTCGAGGAGAGCCTCGCGCTTGTTGCTTCTGAAGCGCGACGTGGACACGTTGCCAATGACGTCGGTGAAGTAGGGATCCGCCGCACCAATCTGCAGAGGGACGCGGAGCTCCTTGAGCGCCGCCGTCGAGCCACGGTTAAAGTACTGCGACTGCGTCCACTTGGCGCGGTTAAACGGCGCAGAGAGGTTGGCCCCGCGGTGTTCCAGCGTGTAGTGCTCCTCAAAAGCGACGTTGCCTCCCCAGTGGCTAACTTCAACCTCGCGGTCCAGCTCAGACACATGGGTGACGGGCTTAGCGAATTCGAAGCGGATCTGGGCGCGAGAAACGGCGCCAGCGGGCTGTTCGTCAAATGGCCCGTAGGTCAGCTTGGAGCCCTGCTTCTGCGGGAACTTGTCGACCTTGGTGTAGTCGGGGATGGTGGCCGAGGCGGACTTGACTTCGGTCTTTTGCTTGCTCGTCTTGTAGGCAGACGGGGCAAAAACGGAAAAGTCATGGACAAGATATTGCGCCTCATCTTGCTCAATTGTCGCAGGGAGTGGGCGGTACGCGTCGAGGTAGAAGAAAGTGATGCCGAGGGTCTGCTGAGCGCCAGCCTGGAGAGGGCTGGGGAGGCGGATTCGGTAATATTGAGTATCGCTGGTAGAGCCAATGTATTAGCATCACAGACACTGGCAGGGCCTAAAGTTGGAGCAATTGCTTCCTACCTGCTGGCGTCGTATTCAACCACTTCGGCAGCAAACGGGCCTGCCTTCTCGTCCTTGCGATCCTTTACCTCGAAGCCACCGACGCGTGCAATCTGCGACGACGTAAAGGGAATATAGTATTCGTCCTGCGGCTCCTTTGACACGTTCTCGATGGCGACATTGATCTGCTCCTTGGCGTAGTTCTTCTCGAGCGAAATGACGTGCACCAGGTTGGCATTCTTGAACACCTGGGGCGGCTTAAAGTCGGCGGGCAGCTTGGCGCTCTGGGACGCGGCAGCAATGACGGGCGACAGCAGGCCAGACACGGCAGCTGCGACTGACAAGAGCTTCATGATGGCAATTGGCGAACGCGGCTGTTCATGGACTGCGCAGGCCGGTTTACGTGGGAGTGACAGTTTCGCAAAGCTCCTGACCCTCTAAAGGCATACGTTGCTCATTGAATTACTGGAGCTCCCCTGTCAGCTGCCAGCCAATCACAGCTTGGCCTGGGCCAGCGTAGGCGGAACATTGACCCGCTTCCGGTTGCACAGGCTGTCCAGTTCCAGCGATATTTCAGCGAAAAAGCCATATGATGTCCATTTATAGGATAAACCTTACACTGGGTGAATTTGCGATTGATGTGTTCTTTTTTTTTTTTCTCAACAAAAAAGAAAAGAAAAAAAAAGAACAACGTTTATTCAACTGAAATTGTTGCATGATATGGCCAACATCATGTGTTTATTGTAGTTCCTCGCGCCATTCAAGACGGAGCCACTTACTGTACCTTGCGAGCTCTTCACCGCAAAAGATGCCTGATTATGCCCAGAAGAAGACCTCAGTGAATTTGTCACTTACACTAGCATATCAATTGCCGACAGCTTTAGCAAATTTGATCGATTTTGTAGCGAGGTTCTTCACAGAAAAGACCAAGTGCGGTCGCTTGTATTGTAGCAGTAGACCAGTCGTACTAATGTAATTGTGAGAAGCGGATAAGCATGTTCGCTTGCTCGTTCTTGAAAAGCTCGGCGTAAAACTGCCGTGGAACCGGCGCCTATATATTGAAATATATATTGAAATTTATTTGACAGTCATGAACCTGGTGTAATTCGCGTAGAAAGAAAAGTCTCTTTGATATTGACCAAATTATACTTTAGGAACCCCTTGATACTCGTCGTATCCGAGGGCAAGGTTCATGTTCTCTGTATTGCGGTGTTAGTAGCTGGGCAAGATGCATCCGACACTGAAAGACTTACGGAGGCACTGCGTGGCAGCACCCTTGTTGAGGTTGTCGATGGTGGCGCAACTGTCTCAAATTAGTTACATACTCTCGTAGGCCGCTCGGAGAAGAGTGCTCACACTACGACACGCTGGCCAGTGCTATCAACAGCGAAACCGCCAATCTCTACCCCATGCTTGTTCTGGATCGCCCGCACGAGCGGGGCTTCGCCGACAACCTTGACAAGCTTCTCGCCAGCATATCGGTCTTGATAAATCTGTCGGATGTCTCGAGACGTCATCGTCTTGTTCAAGGGGGCGTTGATGGTGAGATGGATGCCACGGAACCAGGAGGCGCTAGATCATTGTCAATGTCGGAAGCCACAACACCAAAAGAAAAAGTAGCAACGAACCAGTGCGGAATGAAAGACGCCGAGATGCCAAGCTGGTGGTTGATTTCACGCTCATGCATGTGGCCAGTCAAGCTGTCTGTCTAGATATCAGCTTCCGAAGACGATTGGGTTTTGGCGAGCAGCCGAGGTCTTACATGGCAGAAGGTTATCGTGGAGAAGGGCAATATCGTTTTTGGGAGAGGGCTTGGTGCCAGCTCCGCTGTAGCCCGAGACACCAAATACGGTCGGGGATGCTCCCAGGTGCTCCAAGATCGGGTTAAGGGCTAGCAGTGCGCCCGTCGAGTAGCAGCCCGGAGTGCTAATACGGGTCGACTGGGCAATCTTGGGACGTGCCAGCAATTCGGGAAGGCCATACGCCCACGAGTTGTCGAATCGGTAGTCGGCCGAAATATCAACAATAACGCTGGAGCTGTGGCCCAGCGCCTCGACAAACGGCCGGCAGACGCCGTTGGGGAGGGCCATGATCCAGCAGTCGACTTGCCCGGCCTTGTCCAGCCGGGCGACATCCTCAGGCGACAGGTTCTCGTAAATGATCTTGCGCTTCGTGTACCCCTTGAGCTCTTGGCCGCCGAGCTCGCGCGACGACACGTGGCGGAGGTCCATGTTGGGGTGGTTATTGAGCAGGTCAATCAGGGCCTGGCCAGTGTAGCCGCGGGCGCCGATGAGGCCGATGCGGGACGGGGCCTCGTTGGAGGCATTCTTCTTGCCTAGGGGCGGGTTCGGGTTCGTGTTAAGGGCGTAGGCGAAGCGGCTCGTGGAGGAGAGGGCGCGGGTTTGGGGATGGGTGGCGTGGCGGCCGACGACGACGGACGCCTTGTACAGCGGAGGTGCGACGACGGACGAGGCGGCGCGGGGTGCGATGCGACGGGCGCCGATGCTCACCGCCCCCGAAGTAGCGGACAGCATGGTTTGTGATGGTGAGGGAGACCAATTGAGCGACGTGCGAGCAGGAAGGAATGATAAGATGGAAAAAGCGGCCTCGAGGCAGTCAGTCAGTGTACGATAGCGAATCATGCGAGTCTGGGGGTGGCCAGGCAAGAATTTTAGTGGCTATTAGTTAGTGTGTTCCTGGGGTAGCGGCGGCCGAAATCGGTGTCTGGGGCGATTTACATGCCCTCGAATCCCTCGAGTTAATGTAACGTCACGATACGATTAAAGAGGGATTCAAGATAAACAGGAAGCCCTAGTCTAAGTCGACAATAATAAGAAATAGGAAAGAGAGCTAAGAGAGTGCATGCCTCCAGCTGAAATCGAGTAGTAACTAGTTATCTTCGGCTTTGCTTCAAATTACCTTAAACCCACCGTAAGCTAATAAGCTGTGTTTTGCCTTGCTTTTACACCAGTACAAAAAACATCTTACAACATTTGCATCTCAATACTGTTTTGATCTGTTTAGGTCATGTAGTTTGCAGCATTTCCAATTGGCTTCGAGTATGGCTTCGACTAATCTGTATGATACCTAGCCCTCGATATCTCATCATACCTTTGACATTTCACACCAATACACAGAGATTTGTTACTCCAACAAACCTTCAGTACGGCTACTAACGGCTCCATCATCCGAGACGGACCCGACTCGTTAGTTGTGGGACCAGAGAGACTCTCTGTCTCAGAGTGGCTTGTCAGCGGGCAAGAAGAGATGGTGCAAGCATTCCACTCCCGCGCCGCTTCGTTTCCATCTCATGTAGCGCGAGCGGGAGACAGCTCCGGCGAGGGATTTGACTACGATATTGGCCCGAACAACATTGTTGTCTATCGGCAGTTTAGCATACTGACCGTCATCGACTGGGACTCGGTCGTTTCGGTGCCCGACGCAGCCTTCTGCCGCTTCCCGTTTTTGATGGGCGTTCGCTGCGCCTTGCTGGAAGTCGTTGACACTTGACACCACCCTAAAAGGTGATGAAGCGGGAGGTGCTTGGCTGGCGATTCGCCAAGATTGATGAAGAAGTGGAACATGACCTCGCGAGAAAAGCTGAGCAAGGCGCAAGGAAACGGCCTCGATTTACGACATCAGGGTTTTTCTCCAAGTCAGGTGGTAGCGTACCGGTCGCTGATCTATGTACGTCAGAATGAGGCAGAAATGAGTAAACCACGAAGTGGCTTCCAGGTCTGACTGAAGTTGTTGGGCGAGCACAACGAGGTGGAAGTGTCGCATGTTTTTATCGTCGAGTTTGACAGTTGTGGATTTTTAGGAGGGAAAAGCATAACGGCAGTTGATTCATTGTAACGCTGAATCGTCTTTGGTTGGCCGTCTTGTGATGCGGTGACAGCGTTTGTAGGAAACAGCACACTGTCTATCGGGCCGTCGACCCGCTACCTTATTGGTGGCCAGATTTGCCGCCACTGTAGCCCAACTAGCTTTTTTGTTCAGCTCCCGGTCTTTCCGGCCTGGCGAGCGGTAATAGGTACGTAAGCCGGTACATAGGTAGGTAGGTAGCTTTCATCCTCGTTTCTGCCCAATTCACACCTTGCAATCCGATCGACCTCAGCTACGCAGCCAATTTATCATCCTCATTGAGAAACTGGTCCGGCCACCTGTTTCGCCTCCAGAGATTGCATCCACCCACCGTCTTTGTACAACATTCCTACCTACCATCCCTCAGGTGGTCCCCTCGTTGGCCGAGTCGCACAGCAGCTACCCCTCCAAACCCCGCGACGCACTCAAAATGGTTGGCCTAGGTCCTCGCCCCCCGCCCTCTAGAAAAGGTATTCCTCGGCCGTCCATACCAATTCAGTAGTCGGATAAAGCGACATGTCTTTTGCATCTTTACTACGATCATCTTTACTGCCATTCAGGTCCTGGCGTCGCAACAGCCGGCACAAGCTAACAGGTACTGCAGGGTCCAAGGTCGATATTCCCAAGGACACCATGGAGGCGATCCGCAAGCTCGAGGAGATGTTCACGGTCGACACTGCCAAGCTCAAGGCCATCTCCGAACACTTCATTTCCGAACTTGCCAAGGGTACGTGATGCACCAGCACCAGCCGTCACCACGGGGCTGCGCCAAGCAGTACTAACCGTCTCCTCAGGTCTCAGCAAGGAGGGTGGCAGCATCGTAAGCAAAGGTCCATCCACATCCGACACAATGACTCTTGCTAATCAGACTCCAGCCCATGAACCCTACTTGGGTCATGGAGTATCCCGATGGCAACGAGACCGGCACGTTTCTCGCCCTCGACATGGGCGGCACCAACCTTCGCGTCTGCCAAATCACCCTCACTGACAAAAAGTCCGAGTTCGACATTATTCAGTCCAAGTACAGGATGCCTGAGGAGCTCAAGACTGGAAAGAGCGACGAGTTGTGGGAGTACATTGCCGACTGTCTTCACCAATTCCTCGAATCCCACCACGGCGACATCAAGACCATGAAGACGCTGCCACTGGGCTTCACTTTTTCCTTCCCTGCTACGCAAAACTATGTTGACGCGGGCATCCTGCAGCGATGGACCAAGGGATTCGACATTGATGGTGTTGAGGGCCAGGATGTCGTTCCCATGTTCGAGGCTGCTCTCGCCAAGCGTGTATGTTGCGCCGGTACTGCTCTGTAACTCGTTGCTGACATGGGTGTAGGGTGTTCCCATTCAATTGACCGCTCTCATCAACGACACCACTGGAACGCTTATGGCCTCGGCCTATACCGACCCCAGCATGAAGATTGGTTGCATCTTTGGCACTGGCTGCAACGCCGCGTACGTCGAAGACTGCGGTTCCATCCCCAAGCTTGCCGACATGGGCCTCCCTGACGGCATGGGAATGGCCATCAACTGCGAGTGGGGTGCTTTCGACAACGAGCACAAGATCCTGCCGCGCAACAAGTACGACATCACCATTGATGAAGAGTCTCCTCGTCCTGGCCAACAGGCGTTCGAAAAGATGATTTCAGGCCTCTACCTGGGCGAGATTTTCCGCCTTACTCTGGTTGACCTATACAACGAGAAGCACATCTTCGAAGGGCAAGACATTGCCTCGCTTCGCAAGGCCTATAGCCTCGATGCTTCGTTCCTGTCTGCTATTGAAGAGTAAGTTCCACGCCTTGGTGGTGTTGCGCATTGTCTAATTCGTGATATTCTAGGGATCCATTCGAGAACCTGCAGGAGACTATGGATCTGTTTGCCAACAAGCTGCAGATTCAGGTCACTAGGCCGGAGCTTGAGCTCATCCGCCGCCTCGCCGAACTCATCGGCACACGTGCCGCCCGTCTCTCTGCCTGCGGTGTCGCTGCCATCTGCAAGAAGAAGAACTTCAAGACCTGCCATGTCGGTGCCGACGGCTCCGTCTTCAACAAGTACCCTCACTTCAAGGCCCGCGGTGCGCAGGCTTTGAAGGAGATTCTTGACTGGCCCGACAAGACGGACCCCAAGGCTGAGGACCCGATTGAGGTTCTGACTGCCGAAGACGGCAGTGGTGTAGGCGCCGCGCTAATTGCCGCGCTGACGCTGAAGCGTGCGCAGGAGGGCAACATGGCGGGTATTCTTCACCCTGAGCGTTTCAAATAGGCAATTTATTCTTGTCCATGCAAATGCCAGTCAGACAGCTAGTAGACATTCGAATTTTGAGAGGTTTTATTTGACCCATTTGGATATCACTCTCTGTAACTTTGGGTTTGATGCATGGAAGCGAGCTTCCAAGTAAATAGGTACAAGCAGAATAATGTCATGAGATTTGCGTACGATTTCTAGCCCATGAATGTGCATATGGGCAGTTTATATGCTGCAAAAGAAGAAGGTTAGCACAACCACACCATGACGGTCGGAGTAAATTTCATCCACTCACTGTCCAGCGTCCAGTACCGTCTGCGCACGCCCTCCCACTCACCCTTGCCCTCCTCTTTGAGCCGGCTCATATCCACGTCGACTGTCTGCCACTCGACGTCCAGTCCGGCCTCGCTCGCGTGCATCTCGACGACCTGCGCGTAAACGTCGTAGCACACGCGGCGATCCGCGCCCAGCCCGTTAAAGAAGCCGAAGCGCCCGTCCATATCCAGCAGCGCCGGCACGTACTCTGTGAAGAAGGTCCGCAGCTCCGCATAGTCCTCGCCAAAGGTGTCAAAGTAGATGGCGTCGTAGAGCTCGCCGCGCTCCATGAGCGTCGGCACCACGTCCTGCCACTTGCCCGAAAACATGTGGAACGCGCCGGGCTCGGGGCTGGTGGCTTCCCAGGCGGCGCCAAACGAGGTGCGGCCAGAGGCGACGTGGGAGAGGACGCCGGGGTGCGCCTCGATGATGTGGTGCTTGGCGGGGGAGAGCGCGGCGAACAGGCCGTCGATGATGCCCATGCCGAAGCCAATATTGAGGATGCGCTTGCCGGGGGTGGAGGAGGGGAGGAGGGCAGTGACGGAGCGCTGCATAATGTCCGTCTCCCAGGCCATCATGACGCCGTTGAGGTCGTCGTCGAGCAGCTTGTCGCCGTCGTAGGTGACGGTAGACTGGAGGTACTCATCGCTGGTGACGGTCTTTTCGCCGGCGTCAGGAGGCACAAACTGCGCCGGCGCTGCTGCTGCTGCTGCGTCTTCTTCATCTCCCTCTCTCTTTGTGGGTGTGACCTCCTTGGCGTCAGCATCCTGCTGCTGCTCCTCGGTTTCTTCTTCCATGTCGGCGTCACCCTCCTCCTCCTCGCCCGAGGACAACACCTCGTAGTCGCCCATCAGCCCAAAGAGCAGCTCGGCGCGCACGCCGGCGTCGACAAACATCCTGTACAGCTGCTGCTGGCCGAGGCGCCGGGCGGTGCAGCCGGGCGTCTCGTTGTGGTCGTCGACGTCGTTCCAGATGGCGCCGGAGAAGAAGAGCTCCTGGATGCAGGCGCGGGCCTCGGCCACCACGCCGTCCTCGTCTTCACCGCCAGACTGCTGCTGCTGCTGCTCCGCGACGCCGCAGCCGCGGACAACGGCGTGCAGGGGGGTCTCGCCCGTGGTGGGATCCTGCTCGCTGGCGGCGCCGGGCCGGTCCAGGAGCTCCTTGAGGGCGGTCAGGTCGCGCGACCAGGCGTGCAGCAGGACCTGGCGCACATTGTCTGGCGAGTCGGCGGGGATGCGCGCCTCGAGGGCGTCGTTGTATTCTGGCATGGCGGGGGGATTTGTGTTCCAAGCACCACTCTTAGACACTATATGGCAGCGGAGCGCAATGTCCTGCGCGTGGGAGGGCGGTTGGCGCAAAGCTACTTTTGCCGTTGGTATAATTTGGCAGGATTTTTTTTTTTTTTTACCTAGTGACAGTAAGATCTTGAGTCTGGGCCCGTTTGTGGAGGGCAGCTGGTGCGGGCAGAGGCGGCAATACTGGAAGGAAAACTTGGGACATACTACGCGCAGAGAATTGTATCAGAGAGTTAACTAGGCATTCACAAGTGCTAAAATGGAAAAAAAAAATTTGAGGGAAAGAGATATTATGGTGCTCTTCAGTAGCGGCGGCGTGCCGAGTACATGATCTCTGCCATCTTGCATGGAGAGCCATGACAGTGCAGGCAGTCAGTCGTATCATCGGCGCTGTCACTGATACAGAGCACGTAAACACTTGGAAAATTGAGTAATAAGTTGTTACATAAATTCGAGAGCAGGCTTTGTACGATATTAAGTTGACTGCGTTTTATTATGTCCAATGCAGACGAGGGTCTGTCAGATGCGGCCTGCCATGCGCAAATGGCCATGGTTCCGAGGCGCTAGCGATAAGCTACAGGACGAGTGGCGCCAATATTCAGACATTCAATTGCAGAGAACTTTCCAATGTCTGGTGGCAGGCCCAGGTAAACAGGCTGGCAGAAGCTAAATTATAGAGGGCATCGGCTGGGATCGGGGCGCCACAGTGAGGTATGAGGCGCCCAAGCTGCAGCGGACCACGATCCCCCGTGGGCCGTGTAGCCCTCTGTAAGTGAGCCCCTGTAAGCCCCACGGCTGGCGCCTGCAGAAGCACCTGCAGGCTGACATTTGGTGTTTTTAGCGACCTCGCACTGCGCAGTGCTTGATGGTTGGGCACTGGCGAGCGACAATCCACAACCCGCAGTCTCCCCTCATCACCACGTTTCAATCCCGCTAGCTTTGATTCGCCAATTCGTCCGCATTCAACAGTGCTGTCTCGCCGACCGGAGCTCTTCAACTACTTGCACGGTCCGTGTTGTGCATCTACATAACCCGCCCGAAAAGACATCGACAATTGGCCAGGATCGTCAGTAGAGCGCAAAAAGGCCTCAGCTGGTAAGAATTTCTTTTTCTCTTCTCCTCCTCTTCTTCCTCACCTACAGCTACCTGTCTGCCCATCTACGCTGATTGCCACCCGCCTCCCAGCCTGCCACTCATCGCTCGCCCACCCCCCCCCCGGCTGCGCCCAGCCAAGCTCGCATGCTGATCATCAAGGACCTCAGGAAAACAGACAATTGTTGGACGACGCCTCCCCGCGGAACCTTTCGTGCCCGGCCCGGAGTCATCGTCATGAAGTTTGGGGAGCAGCTGCGGTCCAGCGTCATCCGCGAGTACCAGTGGTACTACATTGACTACAATGGCCTCAAGTCGGAGCTCAAAGGCGCAACCGGTCCTGCCCCGGCCGGCGGTGTCGGACCCAACCAGTGGTCCGAGGACGACGAGACGCGCTTCGTCGGCCGTCTCGAAGCCGAGCTCGAAAAGGTCCACACCAAGCAGCAGGTCAAGGCCATGGAGATTTCCCGCCGCATCGCCGTCTCCGAGCGCGAAGTCAAGAGCGTCGTCAGCCGCCTCCAGGAGCGCGGCCTTGCCGAGGAAGGCCCTAGCGAAGAGGAGTTTATTCTGCTCGAGGAGGACCTGTCCGATATTATTGCCGACGTCCACGACCTCGCCAAGTTTGTTCAGCTCAACTACACCGGCTTCTACAAAATCATAAAAAAGCACGATGTAAGATGACGGCGCTCGACCAAGATCACATTGATAGACCGTGTGCTAACCATGCTCCCAAAATACAGAAGCAAACCGGCTGGCATCTGCGACCCGCGTTCGATACCCGACTCAAGGCCAAGCCCTTCTACAAGGAAAACTACGATGCCTCCGTCATCAAGCTGTCCAAGCTCTACGATCTCGTCCGAACCCGAGGCAACCCCGTCAAGGGCGATTCCGCCGCTGGTGGCTCCCAAGCCAGCTTTGTCCGGCAGACGACCAAATACTGGGTTCACCCGGACAATGTCACCGAGCTAAAGCTCATTATCCTCAAGCACTTGCCCGTGCTCGTCTTCAACGCCGGCAAAGAGTTTGACCCCCAGGATTCCGCTATCACCTCTATCTACTACGACAACCCCGAGACCTGGGATCTCTACGAGGGTCGTCTGAAGAAGACGGAAGGCGCCGAGGCCATCCGTCTCCGCTGGTACGGCGGCATGCAGAGCGAGACCATCTTTGTCGAGCGCAAGACTCACCGCGAGGACTGGACTGGCGAAAAGTCTGTCAAGGCACGCTTTGCCCTCAAAGAGAAGAATGTCAACTCCTACCTCCGAGGCGAGCTGCTCCCCGGCGCCATCTTCGAAAAGGCCCGCAAAGAGGGCAAAAAGTCGGAAAAGGCCATTGCCGAGGACGAGCGTCTTGCTTCTGAAGTCCAGTACTCTGTGCTGAAGAAGGGGTACAAGCCCGTCTGCCGCTCATTCTATAACCGCACAGCCTTTCAGCTGCCGGCTGATGCACGTGTCCGTATCTCGTTGGATACCGAGCTCACCATGGTCCGTGAGGACAATCTGGATGGTCGAACCCGCAGCGGTGACAACTGGAGACGCATGGACATTGGCATCGATTATCCGTTCTCCCAGCTTCCTGCCGATGATGTCGTCCGGTTCCCCTATGCCGTCCTCGAGGTCAAGCTCCAGACCCAGATGGGTCAGGAACCGCCCGAGTGGGTTCGTCAACTTATTTCCTCGCATCTAGTCGAGGCCGTGCCCAAGTTTTCCAAGTTTATTCACGGCTGCGCCTGCTTATTCCCGGACCGCATCAATCTGCTCCCTTTCTGGATGCCGCAGATGGATGTGGACATTCGCAAGCCTCACACCCACGACTTTGGCATTCACAGAGCCGCGCTCTCTGGCACCACGACGACGTCCGATGATGACGAAGAGGACTTCGACTCCGATGACGACGACGCTGGCAGGCCGTCTACCAGCGCCGGCCGGGCCTTTCAACCACAGCGGTCCCGACGCGAGTTGGCCACCGACATGGAGGGCCAGACGGTGGACATGCCCACGGCGAGCGATGAACTTCTAATTTACGACTCTGACGACGAGTACGATGAAAACTACGAGTTGGAGCAGGCACGCAGAGTCGGCGGATGGCACTACTACTCGACGCTGTTTGCCGCCAAGGGCCATGCCTTTGGCCGGGCAGCGCTCAGCGCTCTCTGGGCCGTTGTACCCCGGCCGCGCAGTACGCAGGTGTCGCGCAGCGCGCGTCAGGAGATGCTATTTGGCGACCAGCAGGTGCAGTCGAAAAAGTTCAAGGCGCCAAAGGGCAAGAAGATTTACGTGCCCGTGCGCGTGGAGCCCAAGGTCTTTTTCGCCGCCGAGCGCACCTTTCTCGGCTGGCTCGAGTATTCGATCTACATTGGCACCATTGCCATGACGCTCCTCAATCTAAAGAGCCACCCGACGCCGGTGTCGTTTTGGATCTCGGCCATTTTTACCTTTCTCGCCATCCTGAGCCTGCTGTACTCGGTCGGCGTCTATCTCTACCGCAGCCACTCGATTCGCAATCGCAAGGCGGCACGGTACTTTGACAAGTGGGGTCCCAGCGTCCTTTGCGTGTCGCTGTTTGTGGCTGTGGCGCTCAACTTTGGCTTTGAGGGGCGTGAGCGTGGCCTTTGGTGAGGATGTGTTGCGGAGAGCTTTGGTGTTGGTCGATGTTGTGTTGTTTACGTTTCGAACAACTCCTCTTTTCTGTATCCAAAATGGGGTGTCCAAGGAGCGACGTATTTATCGAAACAGGACTGCAATACTGTACAAGCGTTTTTTTACGTCTTTCTCGTCTGTTCTTTTCAGGCTTTACACATGGTATGAATCGAAACAAACTCGTTGGATTCTTTACAACGACATCATCTTGTCTCAAGAATCGTGTTTCCAACTTATGTAATATGCTCGTCATTCAAAATTGGGTAAGAAGAAAAAATTACTATCTTGGTTTTGATCTTTGCAGCTGGGCAAATAATAGAGAAGCGCCACCGCGAGGGCAAAAGAATTAAGTAATGCCATGACAGAAAAAGAAATCATTTGTCTGAAGAGACGCCGAAACGAAGAAGAAAAAATGAGTCGGTATAGACGAGAAAAGTAGAAAAGAAAAGGCCGGCAGGGTGGGTATATAGATGTGTATATGGAGTCTTTGCCGTGACGTGAAGCTCGTGCTCCGACTGGAGAGGCGAAAGACGCTCAACAACAAGAACAGAAAAAAGGACAAAGTGTCTGCCTTTTCTAGTTGAGAAATGACAGAGTGAGAAAAAAGAGTTGTAATGTGAAAGTAAAGAAAGGTAAGGAAGGAAAGAAGAAGAAAAGAAGAAGAAAAAGTGACGAATGGCCCATGTAGATGAGAAGCAAAAGACTCGTAATCGGAACGAGACAAAATACAAGGTGTAGAAGCCCAACCAGAAATCCCCGCGGCGAAGAGAAAGAATGTCCCTGTCAAAACTCAAAGCTTGCTGCGCGAATGCAATGCAATTTTCCCCATCTCTTGATAAGAGAAATGACTGAATGTGTCAGTATGCGTATATCCTGACCCTTGCCCCCCAAAAACGTGTAATAAAAGACGGTACTGGAAATGGTGATGGTGAAAAGAAGAAAAAAAAGAGGGCGCAGCTGCAAAGAAAAGAAAAAGAAAACTCCAATATAATCCCAGGCATTCAAGTCGTCAAACGAACCAAAGAAATTATGACAGCCTTATTCCCTCTTTTCAGGGTGGTATCGCAGTGGTTATGATGGTTAATTTATGAGCTCAGCGGCAATCTCCTGCCGTACGTGCCGGCACCACTTCAAAATGGCCGCCTCAAAATCGATCCACGCCTTTCGGTCGATACCGTACGCCACGGCCAGCGCGTCGACCGCGAGCACCACCTCGAAGCGCAGCTCGGCGGCCTTGACCCAGTAGCGGAGGTTGTCGGCGCAGCGGTACGGCTTCTGCGTGTCCGTGTGGAACGAGGGGATGGCGCCAAAGCGGCGTTTCGACTTGTGAACGGCGGCGTTGTGCAGCGCGACGAGGCGCCGGCCATCCTGCATGGCCGCGAGGAACGGCGTCGGGAGCGTCGGGGCGTCGGTTGCGGGCGTGTCCCACGGCGGGAGGCCGTGCGTGGCGTCGGCGGCGTCGGGGTCCATGGAGACGAGAAAGGCACGCTCGCGGGCGCGCTCGCGGCCGGACCAGTCGGCGTCGGCCATCCAGGCCCAACTGGCGCGCTCGGCGGATTCGGCCGCCTCCATGCGCTCTTCCTGCGCGAGGATGTCAAAGACGCTGTCGGTCCAAGCGAGCATGGTCCGGATGTCGTCGTCCTTCATGCCTCCCTTGAAGCCGCGAAGGGCCATTTGCTTCAGGACCTCCATGACGGCGAGTAGGTCGGAGCGGACCTGCTTCTCCGACTTGATCGAGTCGAGGCGGTCGGGCTGCTCATGCGCCGTGTAGTACATCTTGGCAGCGCGGATGGCGAGCGTCACGACGTCGAGTATGTGCATACCCTGGAGCTCGTACCAGCCCTGCGAGTTCTCCTCGGGCATGTTGGGCAGCAGCGGCTCGTCGGGCGAGGCGAGGTAGGAGCCGGCCTTTCTCGCCTCGGCCTCTCTGAGGGCCTTTTGGGCGTCACGGAGAGTTGTTCCCAGCTCCGCCTTGAGTTCCTCTATCGTCGGCGGCCGTGGGATGGGCGTCTCTCTGTGGTGGTATGTGCTGACGGTCGGGGGCAGTATGCCTGATTCCGACTCGGTAAAGCTGTCCTCGTCGCAATAGTCTTCGTCGTTGTCCTTGAGGGGAGACTCGGTGATGGTGGTGGCTGCGAAGCCATGCGAGGCGAGGTCGGGGCTGCTGCCCATGGAAGCGTACGAGGAGTCAAAGTCCGAGGCGGAAAGTCCGGAGGCGTCTGCGGAGCCGTCGAGGGCGGAGAGGTCGAGTGTGACCTTGGGCTGCTTCTTGCGGGCGAGCTGCGCGCCCTTGCCGTCGAGCAGGCCGGTGCGGGCAAAGTAGTACTGCAGATGCGCGATGCTGCCGAGGCTCATGACGCTCTCGCGGGAGCGGGCGCTGGCGGCAAAGTCGGTGGCCTGGGGCCGCATGTAACCCCGTCGGCGCGTCTTGGAGTCGGCCGAGTGTGTGGAGCGACGGGAGACGTGGGAGGCATCGGAGCGGCGGGAGTGGAAGGAACCCGAGGAGTGGCGCGAGGTGTTGTTGAGGCCGCTGCCGAGTGAGTCCCGCGAGCTGTCTTCGGTGACGGAGCCGTGGGAGAGGGACGAGGCCGTCGAGACACAGCGGGAGAGGTCGGGATACGCTCCTAGAGCAAGCGTGGGGGGGAGGTCCGGAGAAGGCGGATGGTTCTGAGTGGCAGCCATGGCGCGTATTGGCCTCGTTGAGAAGGCGATTGTCGGTTTGTCACAAGAGAATAGAGCTCGAGGGGCAACAGGCCGACGTGCAGGCAGCTCGAGGCAGCGAGCCGTGGCGATTGGCAAAAGGTAGAAGCGATGCCAGTATAGTTCAGTGTCGACGAGGAGTGGGTGGCGCGCTATTAGTGAAAACGTGAAAATAGAGACTGGAGTCGAGAGTCGAGAGTCGAGAGATGATGCCCTCTGCGAGACAACAAGGGGTTCGTGGTGGTGGCAGGTCAACGTCGCCAGATCAAGGAGCCAGGAGGTCCTTGTATATCACAGTACGGGGTCGATGTGTGGTCTGGGGCAGCCGTTTCTGTTGGAGCGCCGATGGGAAATGATGGATCTTGTTGTCTCCAAGTACTGCAGAAACGGCACAGGTACCGGATTGGCCAAGCAGAGCAGACGAGACGAGGATTCAATGCCAGTCCGGATGTACCAGGAAGTTGTTTTAGCTCGTGAAACTCGGGGGGATAGAGGACAGATAATTGGGTGAAGGCGACTCCGAGGCAACGGGATGGATGATGGATGGTCAGATGGTGGCACGGTGGATCTCGAAATGAGGAGGGAAAATGAGGACTTTACAGTGGGTATTTACAGCAGCCTCTAGTCAATTCGAGCACCAATGTATGACGTTTTGGTGGTCATTTGCTTGGAGATACAAACCTACCTAGGTCCATAGCATTTCTACTTTGGGCACTGAAACCTCTGTACGGAGTAAATAAATAGAATGAGCCCTGTAATACAGTGCGCTTGCAACATTCTTAGGTAATCCGCTAAAGCAGGTAGCTTGCCAGCTTGCTCCTCGTAATATCTGTCGTCCTGGGAAACCAAAAAAGAGCAACGGAGTACTCCGTATCCGTAGACCGTATTAATTCGTCGCAGGTAACTAAATAAATCCTCTTGGCAAATTCACCCGTCATCCCCATCCTGCGGGCACCTGCTGGCCCAGCTCGAAATTGCGGTTGCAATTTTGCTGCCACGGGGGCAGCCCTGTGTCCCCTAGGTACCAATGGAGATTTCCTCATGTGCCGCGGGCGACCCAACGACCAGCCAGCGGACCGTTGCCATTTTTTGTTGTTTCGGATAATTATGTATTCTCTGTCTCTTTTTCCTCGATTTTAAACTTTTGTTGCAAAACGGCCTGTGCCACCAATCTGCGCCTGTGTCGTCAGTATGTATAATAATAATGTACCGGCCCGGCCCCAAAGCCTGCCAATAGCAAGTCTGTGCCTGAATTCGCGGCGCCACCAAGTGGAGAGTACCCCGTCAAAGGACTGAGCGGATGGGCGTGTGTAATAATTATATAAGTCGACCACAAGTCAACCATTCAAGCAACAGTCTGCAACCGTTTATTTACAAACTCGACTTTACTGATATAGAAAAGACTAGGATAACGACGCGCTGATCAAATAGAGATGACTCGACAGGCAATGCTAGCAAAGATGCTGTATGTAGTCGGGCCACCCCACAATCCATGACTTATCGACATCCTGTGTACATCTGTTTCCTCCCTGCAATATTGCCCACAGCTGGCCTGCTGGCTCATATCCCAGGCAACCAGAGTACAGTGCTGTACCAGGCGCTCTGGAATGGAGGGCCGTCTACGCCAACAAGTGTGACAATTGCAGGACACAAATCATTAATCTCGGGTATCCGGAGAAACAGCATGCTTTTTTTAGAGTATTTTTTTCTTCCCCGTCACCCTCTTTGCGCCTTTGGACCAGCTGCGATGCAAAGGCCGAATCTGGCCAATACGCCGCCACGCCCGGGAAAGAAATGCCCTCTTAATGTCTGCTGCTCAGGATTTGGGGGCATTTTTTTTTGTCTTCATATTTTCATTGTACTAATGGCAATATTTTCAGGCTGACAATCGGTAGCTTTGCGGAATCACCCCCGAGTTTGGTGGCAAAGGCTGTTAGTCGGGATGCGACGCTCCGAAGAATCCCAACTGGCTCAGGTACCGGGACTACGGAAAGGCGTCACATCGCATGTTTCGAGACCAAGACTCGAAACAGAAAATGCAACGTCTGGAATTTCCGTCGTCATCGGTGCCAACAAGTGGACGCACATCAATCACGCTTTTGTGTTGGTTGATGAAGCGACTTGCCAGATTGCCCAGATGAACAACTTCGATATTAAGCATTATCCTCAAGTCATCAGTCTCAAAGAGAGAGAATTTCGAAGCATAAGATTATCATCAGCATCCGCGGTTGGGATGCAGGCGGCGCCTTTTCTGAATAGGTGTCCTCTCCGACAAATCGTGTCGCCATTGTTCAATCGGCACTTAAATTCATGAGAACATGCTCCTTTGACGGCACAGACATTGACTGGGAGTGTCCAGTATCAAGAATAGGCAGGGTACTGAGGCAGGTTTTGCCAATTTGTCACTTTTTGAAAGGAGCTCAAGGCCATGCATGACCCAAGATCTGTATCGTCTGACTGTCACGCTTCCAGCGTCCTACTGTATCTCCAAGGGCTCGACACCACAATGATGGAACTACACGTGGACTGGTTCTATTTGATGATCGAGCTGTATCTTACAAGACTCAAGATCACAGTTGTCGGCCGCGCATAATTGCTACACATATAATACCGACCCAGCTGGCAAGAAGACAAAGCAAAACTGCCAATTCATGAAGCGTGCCACCGACGAGGATATTCGAGGCAACTGGGGGCTGCTTCCCCAGCTGAATGAATTGATGGGTCAGAGCTCGAGCAAGACTTCAACTCCAAGCCCCGGACTAGACACGCCAGTGATGATGGTGCCAACAATCTCTGGTGAGATCATTGTTCCCTCGCAACAGTTTTATTCACCCAATCTCCTCTTTCCCATCTTCCTGACAGCCTGACAAACGGGCCCAAAGGCAAGCCTTTATTAAAGCACGTTTGATCTCGAAGATAGACTCGAGGAAGCGTTGATAGGAAAATGGGTGCACGCTCTGGGGCGGACTCAAAAGCGTAAGTACGCCTATGGGCAATGCCTAAATGATAACGCGCCCAGGAATATGGAGCTGTTTATTTCCGATAGAGACTAAAGTCGGGCACTAGTGTGTGGTATGGTAACACCACTCAACGGTACGGCTCAAAAGAGTATAGTATAGGTATAAGGCTAGTCTCTTTTAGGTAAAGACTATCTTAGCATTATAGGGCTATTCTAAATTCTCGTCTTCTAATTAGCTTATCTTAGCCCCACCGTCTCTATCATACGCCCTCTAAACCCTATAGGAATTATTAAATTTAGCTAATTAAGTATTAGTAAGCCCTATAGGTAGGTAGGGCGCTATTACTAAAATAGGCTTAGCTTTTAGGATATTTAAAATTATTATAAATTTCTAATTAGGGTTAAACTTAACCTATTACTTTTTAATTAGTTAATAGGCCTATACCTCTTTTTAAAGATAACCCACTTCTTACTATAAAAGGACTAGCTCTATATTTATAGCGTATTAGGCCTTTTTAAGCTTCTTAAAAAAATAAGTAGTATAGGTCTATTAACCTATATTTAGTAGGCTTAATATAAGTACTTTAGCTTTATTAGGGTTAGGATATATAAGTCCCTACTTTCCTAGCTACTAGGCTAGCTAATTAGGTTACTTTCCTTATCCTTCTTATATATAATATGTTTATTTAATAAAGGTCTCTTTATATTAATTAGTTATATCCTTATTCTATAGAACCTACTTTAGATATTTTTAACTATAAATATAGCTTAGTATATTTTTATATATACTTTAAAGAAGATAAATTTCCTATTTAGGTTATTAATACTATAAGTTAAGTTAAAATAAGAAATATAATATATATACTTAAGTAAAGTAAATAAGCTAACGTCTAATAGCTATAGTATATATAATATATATATAAGTAAATAAAGTAAGAATATCCCTTTTTAGAAGGCGTCCTATATAAATTAGGTCTAGCTATAGCTTCTATACCTATCTAAGATTAGTAGCCGTTTTTTTATAAGGTCGTCTATATAGGTGAGTAGGTTAAAAACCTCTCTTAGCTAATAATAAGTAATATTATTAGTTATGAGGTTATAGTGAGAAGAGTGCTTATATTTAGCTATATACGAAGGTGGGTTGCCTATAGTTATAGGAATTATCGCTACCCCGTTAATGCTTAGTTATATTAACGACGTGACTAAGTACTTATATGCTCCCCACGTGACTAAGCCTTATATCTATACTCGTGCCCTATATCCCCGCTATAAGCTACCTATACTCTTAATACCTCTTCCTTACTATGCGCTATCTAGGCCCTAATAGGCTACCCCCTCTCTCTTAGCGCTATCTCTAGCGCTCTATATATAGCCGCCCCCTCCTATCTCCTCTCCTCTTATAGTTATAATGTCCTCCTTACCTTAGTTCTACGTCCTCCTAGTGACTTACGCCCTTATCGCGTGCTACTATTTCCGCTCTATTTACTACTTTTATATTTACCTATAATATTATTCTTAGTGTCTATTCTTTAACTATTCCTTTTACTTTATCTTTATAGCTTCTTTCTTATATATACTTTATTTCCTCTTATCTTTTTATTTTCTTACTTTCTATTTACTATATATATATATCTTATTATATTATATATATCTTATTTATTAACTCCTTATATTAATATTATTTATTTATTATTTCCTTATAGGTTTATAGTTACTTTTATTTATATTTATCCTCTTTAGCCCTTATACTTTATATAGCTATTATATTATATATTTTATTATATACCCTTAAAGGTGTTTTTTATAATACCTCCCTCTCTTCTTCTTTTTTTTCTTTTTTTTATTCTTACTAAAATCTATATATACTAAATTCCTTATCTTCTTATAGTCTACCCCCTTTATTCTAGTTATATTATTATTACCTTATACTTATACTTCTCCTAAGTATCTTTTCTTAGCTTAATTATATTATATAAGCTTAAAAACATTAATTCTAGTGTATTTAAGCCTTTTAGTAGTATCTTACCTTTATACCTAGGCTTCTTATACTTACCCTAACCTTCTTCCTTCTTTATCTTTCTTCACTACTAGCTCTTTACTTTCTTACTATCTATCCCTTACTAACCTATAGTGTCCCTTCTAGTTTCTATATAGTTCTCTCCTTACTCTCTTACTATATTATTACTCTATACTCTCTACTACCTAACTACTCCCTTACTATATTTCGCCCTTTTTATATATATTTATTACCCCTATAGCCTTATAGCCTACTAACTATAACCTTATAGGTCTAATCCTATGCCTTAGCCTAAGGCCATTATTATAGTAGTGGCTATAATAGAATATAAGTAAGTACCTTATTATATCTTTACTACTCTTTCCCTACTAATTCTTTTCTTAGTACTTAGAGTACTAGCCCCTTATATATATACTTTACCTTTACTATCTCCTCCTTATTAACTTACTATATCCTTATAGATTTAACTATACTTATATTTACTACTTATATTATATAGTTTATAGCTCCTAGTTCTAAGAGGACTATTATAGCTAATTAAGTAGGTCACTATATCCTTACTCCTTAGCTTTTACTAACTTACTACTATATAGCTAGATCCCTAAAGTGTATAAAGTGCCTTTATAGTAATAAGGACTACCTTATACTTACTAAGAGTAAGTAATAAGTATATAGCTTATTCTAGGACTACTAGTATTATAATACCCCTCTTATTATATATTAGTTATAATATTACTTAAACCTTATTACTAATACGCTATAGGCTACTTAATAATCTCTTAGTTATTAAGTTATTACTAGTTACTATAGGTTTATTATAGCTAAGATAAGAGCTCGCCACTATTAGTCTCCTTACGTTAGCTAAGTAGTAACTACATAGGCTATTACTACTACTACTACTCTATAGCTTACTCCTAACGTCCTCACTCCTACTCCTACGCCTATTATTAACCCTATCGCTACTACCACGTAGGAAGCTAACCGTAAGACCGCTACTACTATCGCTATATCCTAGCTTAAGTACCTTTACTACCTCGCTTTTAGTTTCTAATACTTCACTATATATTTATAGTATTCTTACTATCCCTTACCTACTAACTTATAATAGCGTTAAGCTTATAGACTTAAATTCTCCCCTATACTCTTACTACCTAAGGGCTTTAAGTTTACTAAGTTTACTAGTATAAATGTTTAGTATACTTATAAATAAACTTACTATAAGACTAAGGCTATAGTAGCTATATCCGCTATATCCTAGTAAGATACTCCTAGTAAATATCCTAAGGCTCCTCTTACTCCTAAGTAGGGGGGATATAGCTTCCCTACTACTCTCTTATAACTTTATTATAACTTCCTTCTTAGGATTTTATTTTATTATTTCCTTACTAGTATAAGGTAATATTATAGCGTATTTATTATATACTAAGGACCTTACTTTTATTATTATACCTATAGTAAAGATATTACTTACTTACTAGATAGTTAAAGGACCTAGGCTATAGTTTCCTTATTATAAATTTACTATTAAATTATAATTAGTTATTTTACTTTTCTTCTTATATCCTTATAACTTCCTTACTATTTACTTATTACTCCCTCCCTTATCTTTATAACTATTCTTTATATTCCTTAACTATAACTCCTTTAGTAAAGTTACTCTATCTTAACTAGGAGTTCTCCTTATTATTATAGCCTACTTACTTTATTTAAAATAAGTGTCTTTTCTTCTTATATTTATATCTTATAATTTTCTTAACCTTATACTTATCCTCCCCTTTTAATACCTTATTATCTACTTCTTTATTCTAACCTAGTTATCTATTATATAGTTCTAGTAAGCTTATATTAAAGATATTATAGACTTATAACTTAAGGGGTAAGCTTATTTAGTATACTAGCCTACTTATCCTTACTTATTTTATTATCTTATATAGTCTTATATACTTTATTATAAGCTTTTAGTATAGTTACTATAAGTATAGGTTTTTTATTAATAAGAGGACTTAGTCACTAACTATAAATAACTTCTCTTTTCTTCCCTTATTATACTATTACACTTAGGCTTACTAGGCTCTCTATAGGTGCTTTATTATGTCTTCTTAGGTAGCCTCTTATAACCTTACTCTAGACCTTACTTAAACGTTTATTATATCCTATAGACCTAATAGCGTAGGGATTACTAGGTTATACCCTAGTAGTATCTTTACTAAAGTCTTACTAGTAGATACTTATATCCCTATATTATATATAAATTATACTATTAAAAGGTATAATAGTTAGTCTAATTAATCTATAGTATAAAATATTTATAGGTAGTATTCTACTACTTAGTTTATTTACTCTATTTAGCTATCTATTTAAAGGTAGAACGCGACACTAAGTCGCCGCTTAATCGCTAGTAGGTAGTAGAGGCTTCGCTAGAACCTAGAGGTAAAGATAGATCCCTAGTCTAATATAATACCCTTTAGTGTCCTATAGTACGCTATAACCTTCTTAAGGATAATATTTATAAGCCCCTCACTAATAAGGTTTTTATTTATAGTAATATAGATATTATACTTACTAAACCTATCTACTATTACTAGGATAGTGTTCTACTTTCCTCTATCTCCCTAAACCTCTAGGAGGCTAGTAATTATATCTATTATAATTTCCTTAAAAGGCTAGTCTAGTATTAATAATATTATAAGGTAGCTATATAGTTAGTGCTACCTTCTTTTTATAATCTAATAGATATAATATAAGGTAATATATATAGTTATATCCTTTCTTAGTGACTACTAGAAGAATTATTACTTAATCTACTTCCCTATCTTATATACCCCCTAGTAGCTTACTATAAGGTTATTATAATATAACTATAAGATCTTTAACCTTATCCCTACTAGTATAAACACTTTTCTATTTCTATATAAGAGTTTATAGTTATTTATATTCTAGTATCCTCCCTATATAGTTATACTATCTTCTTTACTTTCTTAAATTCTTCCCTATACTATCCTTATAAAGGCGTCCCTCTACTAGTATTCTTATATCTTATCTACTAGAGGCGTCTAAGCTTTCTTTTTAATTAACCCTATATCTTCACTACTATCTTCCTATATCCTAGCTACCCTTTCACTATATAGCTATACTACTATTCTTACTAGCCTTAGTTAATACTCTTCCTTCCTTATATTACTACCTTCCTTATAAAACTACTATAGAAACCCTAGGATCACACTACTTCCTTATACCTTAGCCTTTTTACTATTATTATAGTCCCTTCTTCTTAATAGTATATTAGCTAGGTTTAACTTCCCTAGTTAGAAAGTAATCTTAAAGTTAAAAGGAGATAGTTTATCTAGCGCTATTACTTAGTAATAAGTAAGGTTCTTCTTCCTTATAAGGTAACTATAGTTAAGGTAGTCTATAATAATATTAATTATATAGGCTAGATATATTAAGTAGTGTCTTTATTATTAAAACACTATTAGTATTATAAATATTTCTATATTAGGCATCTAGTATCTTAATTCCACTCTATAAAGCTTTTATAATAGGAATACTATAGGGTGCTAGTGACCCCCCTATAGTTATAATAGTATCACTTTAATCACGAAGTCTAATACGTCTATTTCTACCTAAGTTAGTGCCTTTTAATTAAACTACACTAGTATTAGGGCTTTACTAAAGGCTAGCTTTAGCTTTAAGAATACCTTAAGCTCCCTAGTGCTTAGCTAAAACCTCTCTTTTATATTCCCTTTTATCCTTTTTATAAGTAGTAAAGTAATCTTACTAAAGTTCTTAATAAATTATTAGTAAAACCCTATAAACCCTAAGAATAACTAGATCTCCTTAACACTACTAGGCTCTAGCTAGCTTATAATAGCCTTAATATATTCTTAGTCTATAGTAATCTTCTCTTATTTTATTATAAAACCTAGGAATTTTACTATAGTTATACTAAATTCGTACTTTTTAAGGTTTAAGTATAACTTCGCTTTTCTAAGCTTTACTAGCACTTAGCGGATATACTATATATACTCTATAATATCCTTACTAAATACTAAGATATTATTAAAGTATACTATATAGATATAGTTAATTTCTTTATATAGTATATAGTTAATATATTCTTAGAATAATACTAGTGCCCCTATTAGTCTAAATAGTAAGACTATATACTTAAAGTGTTTATAATAATAGTAAAATACTATCTTCTACTTATCACCCTCGTAGATATATAGCTATCTATAGGTATCTTTTATATCTAGCTTTATATAGACCCTTACTCCTTTAATATAATCTAGGATTTCTATAATTAATAGTAATAGTATATAATTCTTATAAGTTACTTAGTTTAACTTATAGTAATTAATATATAGTTATAGCTTACCTCTTTTCTTTAGTATAAATAGTATAGGTACTCTTATTAGGCTTATAGACTAATAGATCTAACTCCTTTTTAGTCCTTTATCTATAAACTTATAAAGTTTATCTAGCTCCCTTATAAAAAGCGTATAAATAGGTCCCTATAGGGGTATTTTCTTATCCTTAATCTTAATTATATATATTAGCCTATTAAAAGTTAATAGCTTTACTACCTCTTCTACTAAAAATACCTAACTAAAGTTATAGTATTCCTTTAGGATTATTACCTCCTTACTTCTTTCCTTCCCCTTCCCTTCTAATTCTCCTACTACTATTATATATATCCTTATCTCCTTAGTTATTTTATAGAGTTCCCTTAGGCTTATAACTAACTTAATATCTCCTTAATAGATAAGAAAGTTCTACTTCCCTTCTCTATATTATTATATAATATTCTCCTTAATATATTACTATAGGCCTAATATTATTTATAATAAGGTATTTATAATTATAAATAGTATTTACTACTCTCTCTTAATACTTAAGTTATTTATAATCTATAGTATTTTTATTATTTATTTATATATATAATAAGACTTTACTAACTTAAGGGGATTTATTAGTAAGTTTATTATATCTAGCTCTTAAATTTAATCTTTAGTTACTAGACTTTTATTTATTATATTAAAGTCACTTCTTATATTTAGAAATATTAGTATAGTTTCCTAGCTTTATCCTTAATATATCTTTACTATAATCTCCTTCCTTAGGTATAATTAGTAGTAGGCTTCCTATTAATCCTAGTCTTCTAATCTTACCTACTTTACTAGTATATTATTTAGTAGTATTATAAAGGGTTTATTACTTATTATCTATTTAAATAAAGCGGAGTTACTATCTATATACCTTACTATTATATATAACTAGTATTAATAGATTAAGTAGTAAAGTGCTATATAGTCCCTCTAAATATATCCTACCCCTCTACACTTAAAATATCTTATAGTGTTACTAGTACCTCCTTATAGTATCACTAGTCCTTATAGGGTCCCCTATAGTAGCCCTACTATCCCTATTCTTCTAGTCTAGTGTGTTATACCTACCACTCTCTCTACATTTTCTACCTAAGACTCTAGTAGCTTCTATATTATAAGTATATTACTACTACTTAGGGCTATCTTAATTTACTCTTATATATACTTTATTACTTATACTATCTTTATATTTAAAGCTAATACGTCTAATAACTCTAGCGCTATATCTTTAAAGTGTTAAAGGTACTCCCTTACTAACTTAGAGTCTTTTTATTAATATATAATAAGTGCTTATACTACCCTTTAAGCCCTAATATCTTTACTTCTTAGCTTATTTCTATACTACATATAGAATTCCTCTTATATAAAACCCTTATACTTCTCTACTAAAGTGTTTTTAAAGTAGCCACTCTATTACTTCTAAGCCTCTCCTTATAAGTAAAGAGCTATATATATTACTTTTTCTTAGTCCTTTATATAATTATCTATATTTACTTTAAAGTAAGTCCTAAGTACTACTAGAAAGTTTTAATACTTAATATATAATTTCCTTTTAAAGTATATACTAGGAAGTTATATTATTATTATATTCTTCTATTTTTCCTTTTTTAGTAGTACTTTAAGATCTAGTCTAAGTATAATATCCTCCCCCTTTTTAGCCTTCTATAATAACTCTATTATTTTCCTATATTACTATATACTAACTACTTATATAAGGTAGCTTTATAACTCCTCCTTTATAAGGGTGTTATTAATTATTCTTAGGTTACTTAAGACTTCTACTACTAAAGATATACTACTAATATCTTAAAGTATTCCTTTAATATACTCCTTAGTAAGATCCTAGGTTATTATATCTTCTTTACTAGTAGTTCCCTATTATTATTTACTATATATAGTTATAGTAATTTTATTATAATCTCCTTATTTATTAGATAGGTTTATAGTAATAATCTTATAAGGTTATAGTAAGAAGAGTGCTTATATTTAGCTATGTGTGAAGGTAGGTTGCCTATAGTTATAGGAATTATTACTACCCTGTTAATACTTAGTCATATTAATAACGCGACTAAGTACTTATGTGCTCCTTACGTGACTAAGCCCTATGTCTATGCTCGTGCCCTACGTCCCCGCCACGAGCTACTTATGCTCTCGGTGCCTCTTCCTTGCTGTGCGCTGTCTGGGCCCTGATATTAGTAGTCTAGCCGCGGGCTAATATTATAAAACGCTAGCTATAGGTTAGATCTACCTTTTCTAGGAACCACTACCACTAGACTTCTAATTTACTAGTAAATATAATAAGTAGGTTAATAACCCTTCTAGAAGTAAAAATATACTTAAAGATTATAATCTAATCCCCTAGTATTAATATTATATAAAGGATATACTTCTAGCCCTTCTGCCTTATAACTAGCCTATTTAGGCCTAGTCCCTTATATAAGCTAGTCTTATCTATATTATAAATAACTAAATTAAGAATAATATTATAATTAGAGTATTATAATTAGCTAATAAAAGCGGAGATAACTATATAAATAGCTCTATTTTTATAATCTTAGTAAATTAGTTATATATAAGCTATTACTATTTCTAGGTAATAATATAAGAACTAGCTAAGCTAATTCTTCTTAATTAAGCTTAAATTACCTATTTAAAATAAGAGGTACTAAGTAAGCTCTCTAATTTACTAGTATATTAGAGCTAACCTAATTTAGTCTTAATATATAATATAGCTAATAAGCTATTTCTCTAAATAGAATAGCATTAATTAGCGCTTCTAATTAGCTATATTATATAAGGACCTACCTTTTTTATAGTAGTGAAGTGTTACTAGGGGGACCCCTATCTATTTAGACGCTTTAACTAGTAAGAGGCCTATACTCTGTAGCGCTAGAGCTTTCTTAAGGTCTAATTAGCTCTATAAGGCTATAATAAGTAGATCTAATATATAGATATTATGTGTGGCTAAGGAAGAAAAATTCCTAAATTTCCTAACGTGTGATAAGCCTCTTATATCTACTCTAGCTTCCTAGACCCACTTTTGACCAGAATCACGTGTTTTAAGCCGGGCGTGACCGTAGTGGAGCTAACCGTATTAGGCAGTGATCAGCCTTATATAAGCGTACCGTTGAGTGGTGTTACCGTACCACACACCGGTGCCCGACTTTATGATAGTTTCACACCCTTCAGATGTAGCTGACGAATATTCTTGCGGGGTCGCTCATGATTCGCCGATTTCTGCCATCTTTAACAGAGAGGCGGCGCTCGCGGCCGGGTACAGCCATGGCTTGCATGCCCCATCTGGACAGCGAAAGCACAAACGATTTTGGGATTTTCTTTAGCACCTACGTAGAGCACCAAGTCGAAGCAGACGACGAGGACGTTTCTGGATACCAATGACGTCGGGAGCTTGATACCAATCCCGGTGAGGCCTATCTACCGGCGTGCTTTCTCAATCTCACAAGTCAAAACGTCTACGGCCATTTGTTTCTTTACGACACTGACACGGGAAAGCGCGCATCAGTTTCTCTCTTGTTACTTTTTGTTTCCTTTTCCCTTGTTTATTTTGGGCTTTTGAAGGAGATGAATGATTATTACTGATGCCTGGGATGCATGTAGAACTCGCAAGGCATTGTCGGCCGGTTTATGATGGAATTGATCAAAGATCTTTCGGTGCAGAGACGCCAGGTCTCGCTGGGCAGCCCGACACGTCGTGGCCCAACCGGCCGGCCGTGGTTTTCGCGGCGGAGGAGGAGCGTCGGCTGGCGGAGCTCCAGATGCGCGACTGGTAATACCCGGAGCACGGCTGAAGAGTCAACTGCGAGGAGCAGGACGTGGAGCAGGTCATCCAGCCCCTGGACGCGAAGGGTGACGGAAGCGTACAAGTTGGCGCACAGGCAGACGCAGGAGCGGGAGCTGCGAGAGGTGTGATGCCGAGCACGGTGTGATGCCGGGCACGATGCTGGCAACAAAGTGTGCCCGATGTGATGTTATGTAGTTGGTGCAGGGGGAATGAGAAAGGTGATTGTGTGCCTGAGGACTGAAACTATGCGAGGCCAGTGAAAATCTATGCTGGTATGTACCGAAATATTTTAATTACATGCAGGTAGAATGGGGGCGGAGAGATTACTGGTAGTCCAGGGTCGGAGTCTGCAAAAATTCTGAACTAAATTAATCAGAGAGACGCAAGAGGATAAAGAAATGTTGGAAAAAAAAAAACGAAAACTCGGTTCCCTGTTTATTCAATTACCAGTATCAAGCCATCTTGACAGTGGAGCGCCACAGCAGATCCGAAGGTTGCAGCGGCGACTTATATTACTGGACAAACAGACGGGACCGACGAGTGGTGTTTGCATCATTCTCCTGCCAGCTGCCCCCGGTTCTGCTTTGATTCTAACTTTTGTTCTTTTTATTGGGCTTTATTTCCCCAACTACGTGCCTATTGAGTCTTGTTTTTTCTTCCTCCTTGTTCTTTATTATCACATCATATACGTTCCTTCTCCTTTTTCTTCTTCTTCTTTCGCCTTCTCATTTCCTCCTTGCTCTTCTTTTCCCCCGCGTCAAACGGCGAACCCGACCCGAGAACGCCACCCCTATTCGCCCGCCTGTTTGCCCACGCAACGTCAACAAACGCCGATAAAACTGGTTTTAATGTCCAGGAGGACGGTACTTGGGATCCATTTCATGTCGGCCAAGTCATATACGTGACGAGAGAGAGTTACGAAACGAAGAAATCGAATACAATACCCAACCCAAACATTGGAAAGCCCATTTCTACGACAGACGGCCAGCAAAACGAACTGCAGATCGGGCAGCCAGACAGGCAAGCGTTGGAGCGACTCCATCGACGTGCAGGCGGGATTGTGCATGCGAGCCAAAAGGGACAGTTTGAACAGCTCAGGTACCTCAAGCAGCAGACGGGGGAGCTCCAGGGCCCACTGTCTACAGGGCTCTCCAGGGGTAGCTTGGCGGGTAGACCCATCTTGAGCCACGCTAGCAAGCTAGGTACCTCGTAGGTACCCCCGGTCGAGGCTACCACCAGTCTGATCTCGTCAGGTACCTACCCGCGATCGCTGGCATGCTGCTTCACTTGCACCGAGCAGCAAGTCAATTCTTCAACCCAGCTTGCGCCTACCAACCTCGTCAACTCACCACGGCTCGACAATCTTGTCCTTGCCAAAATCTGCTATTATTCTCTGGGCCAAGACTCAAGAGCGAGAAGAAAAGCCTTTGCCCCTCCACACTCATTTCACGGCTTTTCCCCCGCGCCCGCTACCTACCGACTTACCCAGGACAAGGGCGAAATTAGATACACCATTTGCAGCCATACCTACCTCCCTACCTCATTCATAGGTATGACTGCCCCAGAGCAGACGACTGTTGGGCCTCGCAGCGCCTCTCCCAACACCGCGACGCCCCGACTAACGCTCCCTCCAAGGGTGCACACCGTTCCCAAGCCGCTCCCCTCGGGCCAGTCGCCCCCTCATCCTCATCCTCATCCTCATCCTCACCCTCATCCTCACATTCGCATTCAGCGCCCTTACACCCGCCTCGACCTGCGCGGCCATCATGACAGCGACGCTCACGATCTGAGCCACAGCTCTCTTGGCTTCGCCGACATCTGCACCGTTGACGTGTCCATCCTGCCCTGTCCGCCCTCTCTCTCGACCAGCTGGTCCAGTTCCTCCATCGCCGACGACTCCACATTCGTGTCGACAATCACCAGAGCGCACACCGTCTCCACCAGCAGCAGCCCAAGCCAGCCACCCACATCGACCGCCTGCAGCCGCTCCAGCAGCCAAACCCGCCACGACGCGCTCCACGGCGACAACACGTCAACCCCGACTCCAACCCCAATCCCAGGTGCCGCCGCTGTCACCAGTCGCCCAAAACGTCCTGCCAGTCCTGCGCAACCTGTCGTACCTGCCAGCGCCGCCAGCGCCGTCGTGGGTCAACTAACTGCCGCTCCCGCTGCTTCTTCTACAACCACCACAACCACCTCTCACGCAGCGACTCCCGTCTCCAGGCCGCCTTCCGCTACTCCCTCCACCGCTTCCTCAGCCGCTCCCTCCTTTCGCAAACCCGCCCCCGGCCTGGCTGCCCGCCTCAAAGCCTTGGGCTTTGGCTCCGTCAAACGGTCTTCTCCCATTCCCCCGCCGCCCATCGAGCTCGTCGGTCGTCTCGACGAGCAGCAGCTACGTCAACTCGACGAAAAACACATCGCCGGCTCCATCACTTCCGTCATTTCAAGGAGAGGCCGCCCCTGGAGAGGCGCCGGCGCCTCTTCTACGCTCAAGTCGTCCGTCAGCCAGCCCAACCTGCGCCCTGCTTCGGCCATACCCGATCAGTCCCCCCGCCTGCCCGAGTTCGACCGTCCGGACCCTCTCGAGATGGACACCCAAAAGTACCGCTTGCCTGACCACACCAATGGTAATGGCACCAAGGTCACTCTCGAGACACGCCGCGAGCATCTTCAACGACAACCCTCGATCCCGTCGCCCACCCTGCCCGCAACACCCGCGACGCCCCCGCCTCCTCCCCCCAAAAATTCACCACCACCGCCTGCCACACCTCCAGCCACTCTCGGCCAATCCGACTATGTCCCGGGTCTGAGCTCTTATTTTACCCCCAGTCGCAATCGTCCCGGCTCCATCTACACCCTCTCGCGAGCGTCTTTTGCCAACCAGCTCGCCCAGCTCACCTCGCTACAGCTTCCCGACGCAGGCTCGCTCTCGAGCAAAGTCTCTGCCATACCTACTGCCGCTGCAGCTACCAACGCTCTCATTAATGCCGCCCACCAGATTCGAAGCTGGATCTCCAAGGCCCAAGAGGTCATTGGAGGCCTCGACAGCGAAGATGACGTCGAGTGGGCGGCCGCCGGCGGCCGTGAAGGCCTTAGTGATGTTGAGAGCGCCATTGTTCGGTTCGAGGACCTCATCAACGCGTATGTCTCGGCGATTGAGGAGCTTCAGCAACGCGATGATTCATCTCAAGTCCCCAAGCAAGACACCCACCAAGCTGTATCTCAAATGGAAATCATCCTAGATGAGTGGTCCAAGATCAAGTCCACCCTTCACAGCGTCCGCGGCCAGGTCGAGATCGCCATGGAGTGGGAGGAGCTCTGGAATAATGTGCTGGGAGATATTCAAAGTGAAATGGACGAGCTGAGCCGTCTCGTCTTCGAGATGGAGGAGCGCCGTCACAGGACCATCGCCGCCAGCGCTGGCGGCGACAACATTGATATTGGGGACCTAGAGACCATTGTTGAAGATGGTCCAATCACAGTACCACACACGACGTCCCCCGGTCGCTTGCCCATCTCTACAGCCCTTCTGAGCCCCAGTTCCCCGAGCACTGCCAATGTCGCCAGTGCCGGCTTATCCCAGGATGACTCTCGCTTACTCGCTCTGTTTGCACGCATGCAGCCTTTGCGCGCTTCGCTCGACTTTTTGCCCATGCGCCTGTCCGACTTTCAGACGAAAGCCAGACCTATTTTCCCTACTGCCTATGACGAGCTCAACATGAGACAAACTGGCCTCAACAACAGCTATCGAAAGCTAGAAAAGGACGCCGAGTCGCTGCGCAAGGAACTCGGCGAGGACAGATGGGTTATTGTCTTTCGCGGTGCCGGTCGTCAGGCGCAAAAGATGCACCAATCCGTCGAGCGGTCTCTGATTAAGCTTCGCGAGGGTGTTGACGCGAGGCTGCACCTCGTCAATCCCCCAGCCATGACCAGGAAGATAGAGAGCTACGAAGCCAAAAAGGTGCACTATGGCCCCGCCATTGAGCGTGTGCTCTCCATCATCGATCGCGGCGTCAAAGACCGCCTGACAGTCAATGGTGAAATCTTGCGTCTGCATCACGATTTGCAGACTCGCTGGTCAAGACTAAAACGAAACATGACGGAAACGGATGGTGTCGTGGAGGCGATTCTGGCCGACAACAGGAGCAAGCAGCTACGCGACTCCGTCTCCAGCCTCTTGTCCAACGATCGATCGACTGTTGGCAGTGGCCATGAAACGCCTGGGAGCTCCCCGCCCTCGTCTGTCATCATGACCAGCCTAGGCTTCGATCCGCATACTCCGGTGGCTGGCAAACCCACAACTCGCTCACCCAACCATCTCGCAACCTACAACCGCAGGTACTCGTCGCTCCCGGAGCCGGCCTCGGCATTCTCAACGCGACAGGCAGCAAGACTATCCACCATTCCAAGCTCTTCTGCAGGTACGCCTGCCCGAGGCAGCACAATTCCTCGGCCCGCTTCTACTTTGGACAATCGCCCACGCTGGAACACATCAACAAGAACACATGACTTGGATGTAGGCCACAGGTACGGCCAGATCCCGCATCCGCAGTCACACCATGCTACTCCGACCGCGCTCGCGACCCCCAACCGGCACGCCTCTTCGGCAGCATCCCCCGCTAGCACCGGCTCAAAACTGCCGACCATGCGCGGCATTTTTCACCGCGCCGCCTCGGAATCGCCCCAGGTAGAACAATCGCCTTCTAGAACTAGCCATTCGCGACTGGGGCTCCGAGAGCGCCTCGCGTCGCCGGGTCCTTATGCCCAGCAGTCGCTCGTCAAGAAATCGTCCATGACGGCCATGGGCAACCGTCGTACTTCTCTTCAGCCCCCGCGTGCTGGTCACGGCGCCGAAGAAGACTGCAGCCGGCCGGCGAGCTCGCTGGCCTTGCATCGCGAAGGCCTCTTGCCTAGAATGCCGGGTCGATCCAGCCCCATGCTGTCCCGCAGAAAGGATACGGTAGACTCCAAGCCTCGCTGGAGATTTTAACGAGAGACAAAAAGACTACAACTTGGACTCGAACTAATAATGTCCGGCCGAGAAAAAAGTACAGATGAACTTGGAGAATGGTTTGTCTTCACGCCCTTGTCCATCAACTCCATGTACCTTTCTGGTTCCGGCTATTTGCGTTTTTTTCTTTTGCATCGTTTGTAGCAAGCAGGGTTGGTTGTCTTTTCCTCATCAAAACAAAAAGAAAGGTTTGGCTTGCTCTTTGGGCTATTTTTTTTCTTGTCTTGGGATTTTTCTTGTTTTCATTATAGATACACATACGCTCACACAACTGGCAATGATATCCTAGCGGCGGAGTTTTTACGGAATTCGCTTTTTAACCTTTTATTGCCCAAACGGCACTTGTTTTTCCCTCCCTGGTCATTGCTCTCCTTTAATCTAATCATACACCTTTTTTTTGCCTCTTTTCACATCTCGTTTACCTTTTTTTTTTTTTTTTTTTTTTTTTTTTTTTTTTTTTTTTTTTTTTTTTTTTTTTTTTTTTTTTTTTTTTTTTCGGGTTTTTTTTTTTTTTTTTTGCTCTGTTATTGTTTTTCATTTCGCCAAAAGTGTGCTTCATGAGCGACGCGGGCTTCTCTGTATCAAAACGTGTCTCCCTGTTGCTGCTCCTTTGTGCATTTACAGTTGTAAGCTACGGGTCAAGATTTTCATTCGATTTTCTACATGTTGTGTTATTTCCTACCTCGTCAAAAGAGGTTTCTGTGATTTCTTCTTCTTCTAGATGCAAACGTGCCAATTGTGTAATAATGGGTTTGAGCCGAAGCATCGGGACAGCGTGCCGCCAAAGCAAAGAAGAACTCCAATATACCATGCCCCATAATGAATTCCCTCCCGCCGCACGCAAAAGACCCATGTAAAAGCCTCTTCACATTGTCCTGTCTCGTTTTATACCGGCATCAGACCGATACCTCCACCGGGCTTCTTGACAATCTTGCCATCCCTCTTAGCCCCCGATGCTCGCGATGCACTTCCCCCTCCAAAGCCAGACCCGGAAGCATACGAAGAGCCGCCGCTAGCTTTGCGGTTATAACTGCCATTGCGCTTCTTCGCGCCGGATCCTTTGCGCCTGAAAGACTTGCCGCGGCCATTACCACCACCACCACCTCGCCCGTACGGCTTAGACATGGTTTGGCTCCGTGGCATAGGGTCAGCAGTTTGGTTTGCTTCTTCGAGGCGGGCATGAAAAGCGGAAACTTCAGGCCGTGTCCGCGGCAGCGGTGCAAAGAAGTGTGACGTTTCACCGGCGCTGGCCTCCGCATCGTCATTCTCAAACTCAATATCCGAGCTGATGAGGTCGACAATATCCTCGCGGCTCTGATCACCATCGCCCGTCACTTCGACATACATTTCATGATGTTTGCGTAGAATCGGAAGCAGCTTCGGGCCATGTTCTCGAACCTTGTCACCATCGATTCCAGGGATACGGCCCATGCGCTCAATGCTCATCGTCCAATTGATGGCCATTTCTTGAAAGTGCTTCTCGCTGAATAGAGGTCGTCGAAGCTCCTTCTTGTTGCGGATATGTTCCTCGATTTTCCGTGCTCCTTGGACAAAGCCAGCGACGATATCCTGGTGCAGCTCAGAGAGATCTTCCAGGCGCTTCTTGGAGTGTATTGGAGGGCCAAATGGCTTCATAACCTTTGCCTTGGGAGCGGACTGCTTTTGGTTTTGCATACTGATTGGTCTGGCTGGACGATGACTGGGCAATTCGGCAAAGGCATCGTCCTCATTCTCATCATCTTCCTCCTCATCCTCATCCGAGATGACAAAACCATCGTTGGCATATCCGTGCGAAGTCGTTGGATACTGCTCATCATCGCTATCAGGCAGTCGGGCACGGGCGCGGCGCTTACCAACTGGCGAAGACACATACGTTGATTGCAAGTTGAGCGTTTCTTGACCTTTTTGCTTTGTCTTTTTGGAGGGTGCCTTCTTTCTAGCCCCTTCTTCGGGAGCTTGGTCCACCTGCACCGTCAACATCAACTTTCGATGGCCATTCAGAAACATGTGGGCTTCAGGCCCAAGTGCCAGATATTGGATAGCCGCACCATAGTTGCCGATTTGGTTGTTTTCGACGAAAGCCTTCACCGCCAAGAGTCTGTCGATGACACGGACGATCTGGTGCTTCATAAGCCCCCGACAATCACCATGGTATTCGCCAGAAAGAGGTTCTTCGTGCGAAGGATACTTTTTGCCGAGTAGAATGTCCGCGCACTGGGGGGCGGTCAACTTGTTTTGAAGCTGAACGACTTGAATGGCGGATCGAGCGCAATCTGAAAGATCTTTTTGCTCAAACACTTTACCTGATCGGCAGTTGTCACATTTCTTCTGACATTGCGCTGCAGAGAAATCTTCTCCAAAGTACCGCAAGACTTCGGTTCGGCGACAGTCCCACTCATTGTCACAGAATGCGGCGACTCTGTTGAGCATCACCATCTGTCTCTCTTTTTGCTCTGCGTTGCCATCACCATCCGTGATCATCTTCCTGAGAATCAATATGTCTCTTCTGCCATAGAGAAGAATGCAATCTGATGGTTTGCCGTCTCTCCCAGCACGGCCAGTCTCCTGGTAATATCCTTCCAAGCTTTTTGGCAGTCCATGGTGAATGACAAATCGCACATCAGGCTTGTCAATACCCATTCCAAAAGCAATAGTAGCAACGACCACTTTGACAGTGCCCTGTTGCCACCGGGTCTGCACACTGACCTTATCGGGGGCTGTCATGCCAGCATGGTAGTGCTCGGCAGAGATACGTTGATTTCTGAGCTTCTCGGCGAGACTTTCTGTTCCGGCACGAGATAGTGCATAGACAATGCCGGTCAAGCCAGCGTATTTCGAGTGGATCAGCGAGACAATGGTTTGGATCGAGCTGACAGGTGAGCCCTTGGGTCGGACCTCATAATAGAGATTTGGCCTGTTGAAGCTTTGTGAAAAAACCTTACAGGTATCCATGCCGAGATTATGCCTGATGTCGACGATGACGTTTTGCGTGGCTGTAGCCGTCAATGCCATGACAGGCACGTTGGGAAATTTGCCTCGTGCCTGGCCCAAAGCTTTATAGTCCGGGCGAAAGTCGTGACCCCATTGGCTAACGCAGTGTGCTTCGTCAATCACGAGCCTGGCAAACTTGCCGTTTTGATACAAACGTTGGAGCGCACTATTGAAAGCCATGTTTTTGCTGATCATTTCTGGCGTAATGTACAGCAGCTCAATGAAGTGCTCTGGACTGCGTTCCCCGAAAGCGCTCATGACTTGCCGTTTGTACTCAGCAGAGCACTCTCCATTGAACGCAACGGCTTGGATACCGAGTGCTTTCATGTGGTCTACCTGATCTTGCATCAGACTCAGAAGCGGGGAAACGACGATTGTGACACCGCGAGTTTTGCCCGTCTTGACCACCGCAGGAAGCTGGTAGCAGAGTGATTTGCCACCGCCAGTAGGCATCAGTACAAATGCGTCCTGGCCCGACAGGGTTGCATTGATAGCTTCCAGCTGATTCTGTCTGAACCCTTTCATGCGAAAACGATCTTTCAGCATCCTTTGCACTTCTGGGGACCAGGGAAACTTCATCAAGTGTGGTGGGATGGTCAGTTGTGGCTGTGAAGAGACTGTGGGTTTTCGAGATACAGAGCAGGGTTTAGGTACGGGGCCAGCATTTCCAGACGTTTCGGAAAAGACCCTGCGGCTCCTCGGAGACTGCTCTTTGCCAGATTGTTGGCTTTCGTAGTCTTGTGCAAACGCTAGCATATCTGCATCGTCGCTGAACTCGCTGAATTCGTCTCTCTCTCGCTGAGGCATGCTGTAGGCCACACTTCTCGAGGCTTTCTTGGCAGATCGGGGAGGCGGAAGCATATTGTCATCATCAAACTCAGACATCAGCTCATCCTCGAATGCATCAGCTCCTACCATCGGTGGTGGCCGTATGTTGGTAGCATGCTGCAGTTTTTGACTCGCAGGAGCCCTAGGGAATGGTGCATCAGCTCTTTGCGAAACGCCTGGGCCAGCCGTAAAGTTGCTACCATTACTGGGATAATGATGCAAGAAACTGGAGCCCGGAATCTCTCCTAATTGTGTTTGGTGAACAACCTGCGTTCCATGCATCATTTCAGGTTGAGGGTCCAAACTGGGCTGTGACATGTTAACTGACACTCCCACTGCATTTTGAGTTCCGAACACAACCTTGTCTGATTGAGAAGCACCTTGCCCGGCTGATGGCGCGTTGAGCAAATCTGCTTCTTCAACACCAGCCCTGGTTAGTTCTTGCATCAGCTCTTTTTCCTTTTGCTCCACTGTGTCTGTGATTTCATCGAGTTTGGTCTCGTCTAATTCGGTTTCAATCCCTTCGTTATATGCTTTCGCGACTTGGGCGGCGAGAGCTTCGCGTTGCTCGCACAGTTCCATATATGAGTGAAACGATATAGCAAGGGTTTCGAGAGACTTCTTCTGCTGCAGCAATCGTTCCTTTTCTGACTTGATAGCGTCACGCTGCTCCTTTGTACATCGCGCATCTATCGCCTGTCTAAATTCGCGTGCGTTTTGCTGAATGAGGATATCGAGCTGCAGCAACTTATTGTCCAGAATGTTGGGGTTTTGCGACAAGTAGGACAAAATCCGTGGAGCCTGGCTAGAGTGTGCATCGTTTTGTGGAGGCAGTATGATGACGTCGTCCGTGGATGTATCGAACGAGCCAATTGTTTCGAGTTGTGGCTGTGGCAATCCTGCTATTGTTTGACTAGCTTGAGCTGGCAGTACTCGTCCTTGTCGGCTCTCCTGAGAGGCCTTTGCGAGCTTGGAGGATGGTGGCGTCACGAACTCATCATCCGAGTCTGGAATCAAGTGTTCAACTGTTGTATCAGGTAGAGCCGCGCTGTCGGCAGGTGGGACGAGGGCTAGGGACGCTGCTACATTACTCGTGTATCCGTTTTTCTGTGTGCTGTTCCGCAGCTGTGAAGATTGAAATATTTCATTAAGAGGTCGAGAAAGCTCATGCTGGGACCGTTTCGCAGCTACAGCTCGACTTGGGGATGAAAAGTCGTCGGGAACACTGCTAATGGATTCAAGCCTCGCTTTTCGTGCCGAAGGTGTTGTTGCATCTCTATCTCGTTTCTGGTGGCGCTTTATGCTGCTTGAGCCGTTCTTTCGCGAAGAAGCCTTTTTGGCCGGTGTCGAGATTGGCGGCTCGGTGCCGAGCATTTGATATACGTCTGAAAATTGGTCCTCAAAATCCGCTTCAAAACCAGTGATATCATTGCTTTTTCTCTTCTTGCCACTCCTTGGTTGCGATGACGAGGTGCTCTTGTCACCAGACGATTGTACCGGAACCTCCTTGACAAACTCCAATGATTCAATGGAGTGTAGTGTGTCCGTCGTCAAATCCATGCATTCAAGGTCATCGGCATCGATATATGCAAGGTCCATTCCAATGCTCGAAACTGGATGCGGATATGCGGCTTTCGGCTTGCTAGAGGAATACTTGCTGTGGTCTTTTCGCGAGCTCGAGGGCAGCTCTCTCCGGCTCGAGCTCGACCTGACATCGTGAATCGTTGAAGCGGAAGATTTCGGGGTCGTGATTTCGGATTGTTGAAATACAAGTGATGGCTTCTTGGACTTTGTTGTCGAAGTCAAGCGGCCCATGTTGTCCTGGGACAGCCGGGCCAAGTCGCGAGCTGATGGTTGCTGGCTGGCCCTCTCGTGGAGGCCATTCACTGCGAGGCTTGACAGAGATTGAGGCTTTTGAGATGCTTGTGGCTTCTCCTGACGCCTTGAGGCCTGCAAGTTGGTGCTCGGTGGCGGAATTGAGTCTGAAATGTCCGAGGCACTGAGGTACTGTCCAGTGGGCGTAGGAAGGTCGTAATGTTGGGGTGTTGAAAGGGAGATGTTGTTAAGCAGCCAGGTCAAATGATCGGCAAGGTTGTTGCGCGTCATGAATCTGGCATAGACGAGACATACAGTTGGTTCCCATGCGACATTTGACAATTGAGTATCAGTATAATGGCTGTATGTATTGTGACACCACCGTGAAGTTCATCGTGCCTGCTGTGCTAGTGGGGTCCGCGTCGAGACGCGTCCGTTAGTCAGCGAGATGCGAAAACACGTGATGACGGGTTTGTGAACGAAATTATGTGAAAATAACAATCGTTACTTGAGATTTATAGTATTCAATAATGACCAAGTCCAATTGTTTTTTATCGGATTCTCACAAGTTGTAATATTTTGCTCATTGGGTTCCTACGTGGACCGCCCAACTGCTGATGTTGTGGCTGAGAAAACGTTGTGGTCTACGGCGGGCGGGGAGCTAGAACCATTGTCATGCAGGAACAGACGGTAGAGAGATTTAAAGGCGAGATGTCGTTGTGCAGTTTATTATTCGCAGACCGCCCAGTATGTGCCTGTGCCCAAGCCACTTCGCTCTGCCTAAATAAATGCGCACTGTTGCACTGTCAGACTGCGGCAAGACGGCAACAGCCCAGCCTAGCACGACGCCCTTTGATCAGTGGCATGAAAGCCATGGTCAGGTTGCAATCGGTGAGACATGTAATACGACGTAAAAAAAAAATGTCTCCCGGGATTATACCGCAAATTACGATTTTATTTAGACGACAAGGCCATGATGCACTTGCAAAAGTTGCTGGTACGGTCTGAGTGGGGAGCGGCTGTCGGCGGCATCGGTGGACAGCAGTCTGAATAGGGCTGCCAGGCTTTTGGTGCGGCTCCGGCTGCCGGGCGGAAGACGGTTAGCCGAATCGGGAATTACCTGATGCAGCTTTTAGTAAGGCAAGCGAAAGCAAGCTGCCGCTTTACTACAGTGGTGCCAGGCTTTTGGGGCCGCCAGTTTATTTCCACGCCTGTGGATGGAAGAAACCATCTAAAGCGGCGACATTCGCTTCCCAGCATTCTCCATGTCAGACTTGGACCAGCCCCCATGTCCGCATCGACAAAATGACAAAATGCTTGTTTCCGTGTGGAACCAGGGTTGGCGCTGCCTACTTTTTTTTTTTGCATGCAGACGGCTGTCGGTTTGTGCCGCTCGATCCCATCTTGATAAATGGAAGATGCCTCCTGCAATTCTAGTGCCGGGCTCCGTGGCCCTTCTCTCGTCTGTCACTTGTCCATACTAAAGCCGTGAAGCTCGTTTCTGTGAACCAACGCTCAATTGTATCGTGACGGGGATTGATTGCTCGTGTCTTTCAGCCCAATTACTTTAACCGTTTTGACCTCCCATCACAATGACCAAACCAGAAGTTGTCACGGATTATGGGCCAACTGCCTCTGGACATTCATCCGATGACGAGCGCCAGCCGAAGAACCTCAAGACGACCCCGAGTCCTCCACAGAATGCTTTCATCGCCCACTTTACTAGTGATATTCGCCCAACTCTGTTTGCCGAGCTTCAGCTGCTAATACTCACATTTTGCACTGGCATTCAAGGTATGTACTATTGCCTATACTGCGCATGCTTGCGAGGCCCCAATCACTGACTGGCCTCTTTACACAGATGCCACTTCTTTTCCCGACTATCACTGCTTCGCTTCCAATCAGACTGGAAACACAGTGCTACTGAGCTTGGCAATTGTCTTTCCGCAGACCAACGGCGACATGTTTATCACTCCCAATATTGGCATGGCCCTGGGTCTCTTCCTTGGCGCTGGCTGGCTTACAGGACAGCTCGGCCACATTGTCGGTCCTCGCAAGCGATGGTGGCTTATTCTCTGCAATCTGTTTCAAACTACCCTCGTCTTTGCTGCGGCGGTAGTCCAATACAAGTTTGGTGTCAATGACCGCGGCTGGTCCGCCCTCGCTGTCATTGGCTTGCTGGCCGGCGCTTCCGGCAGCCAGGTCGTCCAGTCTCGCAGTCTCGCCATGACGGAAATCAGCACCGCCATGGCGACAGCCGCATGGGTCGATTTAATCATTGATCAAAATCTCTTTGTCGTCAAGAACCGCCCCCGGAACCGTCGGGTGGCTTTTCTCATCTCTCTTATCGTCGGCTGTCTGATTGGTGCTCTGATCTACAGAGAGGTGGGATCTGCGACGGCCATTGCCGTCTCCGGCGCTGGGAAACTGGTCGTCACAATCATGTTCATCTTCACGAATGCGGAGAAAGGCCAAAAGAACAATTCAATTGTTTGACTTGGACAAATTTTTACGCGCCGTTTCAGGCATTTACGATATTTATACCCTGCATCCCTCATATACAACGGCGTCTTCCCTTTATACTGGTTTTTAGTTAGCGTTGGCATCGTAATAAAATAGTGGGCAGGGCATTTTACTCATGGTATAGAAAAGGCGCGTCTATTACTTTTGCATATTCAATAGAGTTTCAAATTTTAATTCAACTCAACAATATTCTCTTGCAGTAGCAAAGCTGTTCTGGCTTTCCATAAAGTACCCGGGATTGACTCGGACAGCTTCAGAGGCCTGGCGCACGCTCATCAGCTTCCATATTCACAGCCAATAGGCCTCAGACATTGTTTTAGTCCTAGAAAAAAAAAGAAGCAAAAAAAGTAATGCCAGTACTTGCTGTACCCCCCAGAACTCCTGTGAGCTACGATGCAAGAAGATGCACATAGGCGCGGATTCACCGAGCCCTGTGTCACCAATATGCACCTAAATCGATGCATAAATCATCAAATGTCGTTGAAATTCTTCGTGTGCAAAATTTGAATTTGACTGCCCTTCAAGCCATGCAGACTTTTCCGGGAGCGAACGCCGGAAGAGGTAGATTACGCCACTGGATGTCAGCCCTGCATATGTCGTTGGCCTCGAAAAGAGCTGAAAGCAACGCACAATTACTATGCTTGAGAAATGCTTTGCCGGCAAACACGGCCAGGCCGATGGAGCGACAGTCGATTGCGTGTCAATACGGCGCCGTCGAGACCAGTTTTTTGCCGTAGCATCGTGTCGTACTGCCGCTTTCCCGCCAACTCGTACCCTGTTTTCCGGCGACGCGTTCGCCCGAGGGACCCTGAGCGGCTGCGAAATGGATATATATATGCAGTAAAAGCCACATAATCGGGGCAAAGAAGCCCTATCAGTGCGTGCATCATGTCAATTGTGTGTATGTGTGTGTTTTCTCTCTCTCTTTTTTTTTCTTTTTTTTCTTTTTTTTCTTTTTTGCGTGTCATTGCAGGCAGACTATAGGTATAGGTAGTACGTTAATCAGTAGTAATAGTAGAATTAGCTAGATCTAGCTCTGTATAGCAAGACATAGTCGACGTTGTAAGCAGCTCGCAAGGGCTTCTGTGGAGTTAATAGTTCACACGTGTTAGTCGTTCTTATTCCAGCTCTCGGTTATTGGGCTCTCGGGCTCTCGGCCGAGCAGCAGACCGCAAGTAACATCTTACCTCAGCTAGATTTCCACATGCTGGGGCTCATCAGTGACAGAGAATGTGTAAATTTACCGACACATGAATCCGGAAAAAGGCGCAGACCAGTTCCAGGTCAAATTTGTCACTTGCAAATAAGCTTCGCGAAGCACTCCGATGACAAATTTAGCGAATATTGCCAGGAAAATGTGTGCCAGCCAAAAAAATTACTTATTACAGCACTGGTTACCAAAGATGGCCATTTAGCCTCGCAGAAGCGAGACTGCAGAGAAGGGGGGTGTCAGCACCAGTTTACCGTCAGCCTCAGCCTCCGTCCGGCTATTGATCATCCGTTGTCCGTAGTAAGAACCTTGAACCCCAAATCTCTACTAGACCCCATAGTTATTGAATTGATCGACAATAGTAAAGCTGTGGGGGCGGAGCATGTTCCTGGCTGGGGTAAAGGCCCGTTAAGGCCGGAGCAACTGTGCAAGTGCCGAGATGGGTCAACGCAACAAGAAGAAAATAGCATGACGGGTCTGGGTTTTCGGGGCACCTTTTTTCTATCTCGTTTTGTTTTGTTTTGCGGAAAGCGGCTCTGTGTAGCAATCGAGGCAATGTGCAACCCAGTCGCATTCATACCAACATCCCGGCGGTGCCGTGGCCGAAGCCCGAGATGCACATGCCAAATTGCACGACGCAATGTGACCGCAGCGGCCGAAGCCAGCTGAAGTGGATGCTATTTTTTAACAGGGATGGTGTCGTTTGAACGGAGGTTCCGGAAAGTATCAGTACAGTTTTGGAGCAATGACTGGCCAGCGCTTCGGTAATCTTTTGCACCATAGACTTGGGATGGTAGATCGGCTGCGTAAACTAGAGACTATACGTACCACCGCAACTCAGCCCAGAGCGAAGCCATGTAACGCCACTACGGAATAATAGAAGCCACTACTCTCATCTAGGCGGCCTTTCGGAATCTGGGGAGGACCGCACAGCCGTCGTCCCGTGCTAAAGTGCAAAATGATAGATGATACACCGTCGTTGACAGACTCGCAGCAGGGTGGTAAGCTGCCAAGCACCGGAGCAGCTGAACCCCACTGGTAGTATGCGAGATGTGTAGAGAATATTAAATCTTTTCTCTCTGTATTTCCTTTTCTGCGATATATATAAAGAGTGGTGTCGCCGCTCTCGAGGCAGCGTAAAGGCGTGACCAATCTCAGGCAGTTCGAGGAACAACATTCGCCAGTTCTTCCAGGAGCAGAAAGTAATCTCCCACCTCCATTTCTTCCACAATTAATTACACAGACTTCTTCATTTACGCCTTCAACATGCAACCTCTCAGCCTGCTCCTGACTGCTCTGTTGGGCACATCGGCCCTTGCTGTGCCCACTTCCCTTGATCACGGATACTCGGATCTGGAGAAGCGCGGCGCGGATGCAAACAAGATTGTCGGCTGGATTCTAAACAGGTTCCCAGGGGAAATGACTGTGTCGGCCGCCTGTTCCTTTATCAAAACGAGCGAGCTCCTGCTCGGCACCATTTTCGGCATACCGTCCGGCTTCAACAACAGCGGCTGCAAGGACGTGCTCATTGTCTTTGCGCGTGGCACCTGTGATCCCGGCAACTCCGGTGTCCTCGTCGCGCCGCCCTTTATCGACGCAGTCACCAAGGCCATCGGGGGCAAGAGCCTGGGCGTCCAAGGCGTCGCCTACCCAGCCAGCGTAGACGGCTATCTCAACGCTCACAACGCTGCCGGCCTGACCATGTAAGTTGACATAGTTGCGAGCCCTGTACCTGAAGCTCGCGCCGCCCAGTCAGGAGCCTTTGTTTTGCTGATGCTGGAAAAAACACAAACTCAACAGGGCCCAGATTGTCCGCGACACTCGCGCTGCCTGCCCAAAAACCAAGATTGTGCTCAGCGGCTACTCCCAAGGCGCCTTTGCTCCCCATTACGCCGCGGATGCTCTCGGTGCCGAAATGCACAATGTCAGCGCCGTTGTCACCTTTGGCGACCCAATGTCTCGCAAGCCCTTGGCCAACTTTGACTCCAACAAGTTCCTCTGTATCTGTCACTTCGGCGACGACATCTGCAATCAGGGCAACCTGATTCTACCCCAACATCTGACTTATGGCATAGACGCCGAACCTGCCGCTGCCTTTGTCGCATCAAAGGTTTGAGTTGTTTCTTGGTGGCAATGTCGTATATGTGGTATAGTTTGTACTTAGATACATGGTGCATAACGTTTACAAAATTATGAACGCTTCAAGCCATTCATACACCCGAGTCCGTCGCATTCTGAAGCTATAAACTGATAACATTAGGAGAAGAGGTTGTTCGGTGCCTCCGCGCACGGCTCGCGAATCGCTCCAACGTGATAATTTTCCTCTCGGATGGTGCATAATTCTTTGTGTATTCTGATAACATTTTCTCATATTTTTAAACGCATCTTTACCTGTGCAATTGATGGAAGCTGTTGGTTCCTTCACCAGCACCAGGCAACAGCTCGATGGCCCCATTAATACCAGCTGGGCTGCCAACTGAAAACTTGACGTTTGCACACAACATCGTGCCACATCCACTGCTTCATTTACCGCGCCAAATCCCCTTGTATGCCTGACCGTGAATTCTCTTTCCGAAACTGCGACTCCCCGCTACCGATTCCCTGGCCATCGTTAACACCACGCTTTGGTGCTATCCCGACCCCGGACTGGCACCAGGCTCCAGCTGCTCCCGATAGGCTGAAAGCCGCCCCAAGACGGTGGTCAATATGCACAATCATAGGCAACAGCTCCACTGCTCACCTCAAACGGCTCATCACGGGCCTATTAGCGTGGCGTCTTGTCAAAGGTCTGATAGGCAGCACGCTGCGATGGCGTCCTTTTCAGCTCCAGCTTGTGGAGCTTGCCCAGCCGCTGGCTGAGAATGCCTCGACAACTGCGGAATGGGATGCGCCCTCGCCTATTCTCCATCTACCAAAACGCCATTGTCGTCTTGGGATCTGCCTTGGGAACAGACAGCCAATGTTACTTATAAATTGTCTCCCCACGCGGCTTGCCAGTTGGACTTTCGAGCTTGAATAACAGAGGCGCATCCAGCTGGTCATATCCTCAATCAGCCAGCTCTCTGCGCAATCGACATCGTCTCACTTCATTTCCAGTTTTTCCTGGATTCTCTCTAACAAAACTTGTTCCTCTTTTTTTTTTTCAACTGCCACCACCATCAATACCGTCCGCTATGGAAGCCCTCCCAAAGCTGCCTGTCCCCCACGGACAGCTTGCTCGCTACATTTCGGAAAACGTGGACAAGACCATGATTGAGATAATGGAACCCTATCGCAAGTATGAAGCAGGACTTCGTGGCATATTCGCGCAGGATCGCCAGAACCCTGCCCTCAATGACCCTCACATCAATGTTCTGCCTCTCTTCACGGATGATACCAGCCGCATCACCACGCGGGCCCGAGATCTGGCCTCTGAATCAGAAGAGGAAAAGTCTAGGTACATTATGGCGCTTCCTGACGAACAGCGTCGATCGCACGGTTCCCCAGCCACGGTTGGTAGCATTAATGAGTTTCAGAAGAACTTCAATCTGTTCTCCGAGTCTTCGTTGTCGGAGCTCGATTGGGATAATGTTGTCGCTGCTGGCTCTTCTGTCATCAATTGTCTCTTGCCCGTCCCCGAGGCTTTCAATGTGAACAAGCGCAAGCTCCGCGAATACTACCACGAAAAGTTCTGCCCCGCATCCGACGTTGATCTGTTCCTCTATGGACTCACTCACGAGGAGGCCGTTGACAAAATCAACAAGATTGAACAAGCTGTTCGTGATGCCATTCTTAGCGAGGTTACAGTGGTGCGCACAAAGTATGCCATTACGATTGCGAGCCAGTACCCCGTCCGACACGTCCAGGTCCGTCAGAAGTCCGTAGCTTAACCCAAGTTCGCATTCATCATTAACATCTTCAAGATTGTCCTCCGTGTCTACAAGTCAATCAGCGAGATCCTGACTGGCTTCGACATTGACGCGGCAGGAGGAGCTTATGATGGCAAGCAAGTCTATGTGACCCCCCGTGCGCTTGGGAGCTTCATCACCCAGATCAATCACGTCGATCTCAGCCGCCGTAGTCCCTCCTACGAGAATCGCCTATCTAAGTACTCTCATCGAAACTTCGAGGTCTATTGGTCTGATCTGGACCGCAAGCGAGTTGACCCAACTATTTTTGAAAGAAGCTTCCAGCGAACCCTTGGTCTGGCCCGTCTTCTGGTTCTTGAGCGGCTACCGACCAGCTCGGCAAGAGAGACTTACCAAAACAAGAGGCGCCAAGAAAGAGGCCGGCCACAAATCCACCGTCAAAATTTCCGTCTGTTTGGAAACATCAAGGGCAACCACGAGGACGAGATTGCTGATTGGCTTTCCGAGGAAGATGTCAGCAACTATCACACCTTCACAATACCCTATGGAGAAAAGTTTCACGCCAAGCGTATTGAAAAGCTTTGCTACACAAGAGATTTACTATTGAACGCGGAGTGGAACCAATCCAAGGATCGCAAGGTTTACTTGCATCGTCACCCCGCATTCTTTGGTAGAGTTGAGGATGTGATTGAAGATTGCTGCGGCACATGCCCAGTTCCTGTTACACAAGAGGAAGTCGAAATTGCTCAAAAGGAGGCAGAAATCTACATTTCCGGCAAGGTCTCGTTCCTGATTGATGATCCCGGTCGCCAGCAGATTGGCTCCTTCAATCCTTTGACAGAGCAGGATTGGACGGACATGGCGTATGTGGGCAATACTGCACGACTATGCCAGTCCATTGTCGATGGCGATCTAGAAGATGTGATGAATTGGTTGTCTCAGGAAGATGCGGACCCGAATCAGAGAGACTACACGGGCAGATCGCCTCTCCAGCTGGCTGTCACCTCATCTACCCCCGAGATGGTCAAATGTCTAGTTGATCATGGAGCACGCTTGACAGCACGATTAGCGGACGGGAAGACAGCTCTGCACCTGGCCGCGGCTCGTGGTAATGCTGAAATTGTCAAGATACTGATGGAGAAGAGTATCAGCAACGAAGAAGAAGATGATGACAAACAAGACCGAAAGCGACGAGCCGAAAAGTCCGAATCGCAGCAGACCGAGGCCAAGGCCGTTACAAAAGCAACACTCAAGGATTCAGCCACTAGTGTCGAGGAATCCGGAAGCGAAGACGAAGACTCGGATGGAGAGCTGGTCGAGGCTACAGAGACGACGGCAGACGTAGTCTCTGTAGTTACAGGCTCCTTTGTCAAGGTCAAAGATGGTGTCAATGGCGACGAAGGTCATATTCCGGAAGAGTCCGAGGACGAGCCAGACTACTACCAGATTGACCTTTTGGCCTGGGATATCCCGTGCTCTCCTCTGCATTTGGCCATCGCGGAAGGCCACGAACATATTGTAGAGCTTCTTTGCGATGTGAGGTCCTCCTATTATCGACTTTTCTTTAACAATTTTCTAACCTTTTCTAGCACGGTGCTGATGCCATCCTTCCCGTCAAATTTTTAAATTACGAAAATGCAGCAATTCTCACTCTCGTACTGGCTTTGTCTCTGCCACCTGAAAAGGCAAAGTCCATGGCAGAGTTGTTGTTGAGGCTTGGCGCCATGTGCTCTCAAGCTGAAGGCAACGGATGCACCGCCTTCCATCGTTATCTGAAGAGCGGAAAGTCTGGAATGGTAGACCTACTTTTGACCAACGACAAAGCTGCTGCAAAAGCTGCAGTGAATCATCTCTTGATGTCCGGATATTCTTGGAACATGAACATGGAGGCCCCGCTCCAAGTCGCGATTGAGAATGGTGACAGCGTCATGGCAATGAAACTTCTTGACATTGGCGCAAGGCCGGAGATCGATTTCGATACCTGGTTAAAGGCATCCAATGTTGCTACTGACACGAACTTCTCCTCGAACAATTTGGAGGAGAACAAGAAGACCTTCAAGAAAAGTGTCGAGCAGCCTTTGCTCTGTGCAGTCAGAGCAGCAAGCGCGGATGTTGCTCTTCGACTGATCGAAGATGGAGCGAATGTCAATTGCCTGACGCCCAAGTCGGAGCAATTGCTTCAGAATAACTACATGAGATCCTATAACAAGGGAGAATCGGTTCTTGATGTTCTCCAATACATTATTGAAAAGTTGAGTGAGCCTGAGGAGAATGGCTCATCTCTAAACAAACCACAGTTGCTACCCGGAATGGACGAGTACTTGGCCAAACTTGCACCGGGCTCTTATCTTCATACACTTGTGTCATATGACATTGATAACAAGAAGAAGAACTTCGAAGCAAGTCTCAAATCTTACGAGAAGCAATGCAAAAGAGTTGATGCCAGGGGCGGCGCCGAGGAGAAGCAAGACGCGATAGACTCTGCAATTTCCGAGCTGAAAACGATCGAAGAGGCACTGATTCATGCCGGTGCGAAGACATTCGCTGAATTGTATCCCGACGTCGAAACAGCCACAGAGAACAATAAGAATCGCTACTACGGCACGATTGAGAAAGAAGAGTATGCGGTCTACAAATTCGATCTTTGGTTCATTAACGACCGCAATATGACAGATAGTAGACGGCAAGGATATATGGACCTGTGAGTTTCCAACTGTACACTAGTATGGGCCATACTCGATACTAACCTCAACAGAATGGAGGCAGCATGGCAAGGCGACATTGGCAGAATTAAATCGCTGACGCTTCAGCCTTGGGGCCCCGACCAGGATCAGCCACCTCTCATGGCTGATATTCGCGATAACCACAACCATACACCATTTTCTTTTGCTTTCCTAAGAGGTCATTACGCTACTGCGAAGGCCGTTCTCGAAATAATTCAAGCCCAGTGGACCCCGCAGGAAGAAGATGAAGTCAGGTACAAGATCGAGGGCGACAATGATGGCGACAGAGATGACGAATATAGCGATGATGGAGAGGACTACTCCGATGATAATGATTCAGAGAACCATGTTCGGATAGTCTCGGAGAAGGTGGACAAGAAGTACACAATCGATAACATTGGCGAAGTTTCCATGCAGGTCAAGTCGCACACTAAGCCTGCTGAACGGCTCATGGCTGGGTGCCGGGTGTTTACGCTTGAAAACGGCGTGTTTAAGGATGGCGAAGCCTACGGCACTTTGTTTGCACATACTATCAAAAACGATGACATGACTGGTCTAAAGGAATTGTTGGATATGGCGCAGCACTTTTCCGAAGCTCCAAAGCCAGGCGACGAGGAGAGAAAGTCAACTTTCACCTTTAAAGACGACGATTTCATCTTGGCTGTCAAGTCTGGAAATACTCAGGCTCTTCGCCAGATCATCAAGAAGACAGGTGCCGGAGTGCCATTAGACAGCCTTGTCAAGAAGAGTGGCGTCCAAGTGAAGCAGAAACCCCGGTACTACCAAGGTTTGACTGTATATGGCAAGAAGAGGTATGGTGGTATTACACACATAAGTGAAAATATGGAGGCTGATATCGAAATTGCAGAAATGATTGGGCAACCGCTGGGCGCAACATGGTGGTTCGAACCTCTGGCGTTCAAACGCCGCCGCTCCTGCACGCTGCCCTGGGTGGCCGGCTTGAAAGCGTCGAATTCTTCTTGAGTGACGTTCCGCATCGCCTTTATGGCGAATTCGCAAAGACGAAACAAGCACGAGAGGATTCGCGACTGAAGCACCTCATGGAGGCACCTGGCGGGTTCAACCGAGCAATCTCGAGATGGCTTGGTGCAGATAGTAAGTCCTTGCAACGCGACTAGTATCACGAACCTGTTATTGACAATTCTCTCCCAAGACGAGCTTGTACTTCACTGTGCCGCCATGGCAAATCCAGGCTCGGAGTCGAATGAGCTTATCGAGTATCTAGTCGAGGCTTGTCCCAGCTCACTGGAAAAGAAAGCTGCAGGTGGTCGCACTCCACTGATGATTGCCTGCCAGCTTAGACGAGTCGAGTTTGCAAAGATTCTGATTGCATCTGGTGCGGACCAGTCGACAAGAAACGACATGGGCGAAAATATTGTTCATGCAGTCATCCAGCCCGATAGCCCTGTCTGCCGCACCAGAGCCATGCTCAACCTCTTGGATTCTGATCTGCGTAAACATTTGTTCCAGCAGCGCACAAATCTCAAAGATAATGGCACGACGCCGTTGCACTCCTGGATCCTGGCCTACAATGATCGCAAGTACAATTCTGCGTCGACAAAGAAGGTTGTCGCCATGCTCAAGCTCATTTTGGAGTACTCCAACGGTGAGGAACTGGACATGCTGAACGGAGCTGGCGATACGTGCTTGCACAGCGCCATCTCGCAGGGCCAGTTGGCTGTCATTCGCTGCCTCGTCGATTTTCGACCCCAGCTTCTGTATCGCGAAAACGCAGTGGGCCGCACCCCGGCCGAGCTCGCCCACGACCAGCTATCGTCGCACATCTTCCAGCACCGCGATAACCGACGCTACCACCACGACGACGACGACGGCAAGAGCCGCGCCCTCGAGCTGAAGGAGAGAGACCAGGGCGAGTTTCTGCTGGACAAGCTCGCCCAGGACGACGAGGTGCTCAAGAAACAGTCAGAGGACATGCACGCGGCGTCTGGTGGTCTTGGGGAGGCGTACACGCCGCACCAGCTGGCGCGTATCCTCGGCGCCATGGGCCTCAACAACCCCAAGGACTGGGACCGCAACGACTTGCAGACGCCGGGCCTGGCAGAGCGCGTGGTGTGGGATGTGTGCAGCGTGGCCATGCGCAGGCACGCGGGCAAGCGTCGCCTCGTGAGCCTCAACGAGGCCAACGACGTGGCGCGGCGTTTGGGCGAGAGCGACGTGACGTCGCGTTATTTCAGCGTCAACAGCCGCCACGCCGAGGATGAGGAGGAGCAGGAGCAGGACAGGGAAGAGGATGAGGGCAAGAAATTGTCGGATTTTGTGCGTGTCTCGCTGCAGCGTGCTGGGGAGTGGCTCATCCAGGAACGTGATGCGAGCGCAACAAAGACGATTCCACAGTGTTTACAGTGCGAGGAGCATCACGAAGATGAAGAGTAGAAACGTTTTACTAGATTTTGGGTATTTGCTTTTTCTCTGAAGCTGTTGTCCTTGTTGCTAGTTTCCCATTTAGCGCAATATTTCATGTAGCTACGTCTCGATGCTTCAAGTTGTATATTTTGAGATTTTATTTTTGTGCTTTTCCTCGAAATCATTGAAAACGCCCTTGAATTCAAACATAAGACAGCGTTGCTATATGATTAGGAGTAGAATAAACAGTTTGTAAACAGACCGTGTTGTTGCGTGTTGGAAAAAAGTAAAACAGGAACATCACAAGAGGGACTTTTTCTTTCTTGTCCGTGGCAGCATTCTAGGATACAATGACCACCGTGGCACCATCTCCCCAGAGGCCAACCACGGACATGGCAAAGCCAAGCGCCGCAAGGCCCGCCTGGATAGCGTACGCGCGCGCGAGACCCTGGACATGGACACGGACGTCCTCGCCATTGACGGGCTCGTCAACATCCTCTTCGCTGGCGGGCTCGCTGTGGACGTCGCCGAGGACTTCGTAGCTGGCCTCCATGCTGCGCGCGCGCGCCGCGGCGCTCGTCGACGTCTTATTGTTGCTGTTGGCCGGGCGAGGGGCGGTAGCGGTGGTGGTGGCGGGAGCAAGGCCCGCGGGGCCGAGGAGGAGGCGCGGGGCGGCGGCGCTCAGGACGGCGAGCAGCGAGGCGTAGACGAGGTACGGGTGGCGGGCGCGCGGCGGGGCAAAAGCGTAGGCGAGGGCGAGGGGTGCCGCGGCGAGCGAGGACAGCGCGAGGAGAGACGTCTGCAGCGAGGCGGCGAGGTGGGTGAGGGAGGCGCGGGCGGAGGAGGCGGAGGGGAGCTCGAGGAGCGCGGGGAGGGCGAGGCGCGAGACGGCATAGGAGACGCCCTGAGGAATTTGCGTTAGCAGGGACCGCCGCCGGAGGGTGGGTGTGGTTAGCGAGGGGGAAAAGGGAGGCATTGTCGTGATGGCTTCGGGGAGGTATGGTTTACATTGGGGTCGAGGGGATGCGCAATGGAGAGGTGAGGCGGGGGTCAGGGAAACGTACGGTCAGCAAGCCGAGGGACACGGTCCCCACAAACTTGAAGAGAGGAATGGCCTTGGACGCCATTGTTCTCGATGATTTTGGGGGGTGATTTGAATGAACAGTTGCTGTCTGTGGATGGCTTGGGGGAGGAGAAGAAGAAGGAGAAGATGGCGAGATGCGATTACAGGAATTGGGGAAGAGAGCCAGTGACAGCCGACGGATTGGTGACGTTTTGGCGTGAGGGCGCTAATAAGACACAAAGAGACGGTGCTGCGGCCAAGTTTTCTGCCCGTCTTTCTTGGCTTGGGCCAGCGTTCTCCACTTGGGCGGTCGACGCAACCCACCCCACTTGGTATTTTTCCTGCGCAGAAGTGGGCAGATTTGCTCTCGACTTCTTCTGCCTTCTTCACCTCCTCCAACCTCGGGAGAACACTTTCGACTGCCCGACCACAGCGATTGCAGCCATGACAAGTTTCCCAGGAGCCATCCAACATACTTGGCTTCCATCAATCTTGCTAAATACTCTCCAATCTTTCTCGCTCCCTTTCCCGTGACTCGTGACCTCGACATTGACCGCTTTCGAAAAAAAAAAAAAAAACCCTTCAATAATCCGCCCAACGGTACGTCAAATTTTTTCTACACCTTTTTGCCCGTATCCCTTCCGACACGAAAGAAAAAGAATTCTCCAAATGATGATTCGTCGATATTTTTTTACAAATATCTTCACCCTCAAATCTTCAGGAAGAGCCGTCTGAGACTGCCCGTTTGCGCGCGCAGCCGACTAGGTTTGCCAGTTCCCGCGGATATCCTCCTTTTTCTTCTTGTGGGCATGGTCTTGCCGCCGCTTCTCGTCACAGAGAAGGAGTGCTGGTGACTTGCTCGCTCGAAGGGGATAACTCTATGGTTTCCGTTTCTAAGGGGCTGGCCCGTCTGGCCGCCGCCGGGGGTCGTGGTGCTTATAAATTGGGTTTCTGAAACGAGATTTTTTTTCTTTTCCCTTCTTCCCTCAATGTCTGTGATTTCTTCGAGCAGGCCAAATGCTCCATGACTATCCAGGATACCATGACTTTTGTGCTGCGCTGGAAAACTCGACATGGACCTCATATACCGTTGGCTGGTGCAACTTTTTCTGAATACATGTGCTGACAGTCATATAGTAGTTTTCCCGGCTCGCGACGCAATATACGCACAGATCCCATATGTTCCCAGTTCTGACATTGCCAGTCTCATACAATGGAATGAGTTCTATTATATAATTCAATATACATCATTACCGTAATTTTAGTCAATCCCAAGCTCGTGTACTTATGCAGCCAGAACTCAGAGCCAATCCATCTCACTATCCGAGTCGTCTACAATCCGTCCTCGCCTTCGCCCTGGCCGTCTTGCGGCCACATCGCTACTCGACGGCTTTTCTTTGCCTACTGATTCCACAAGGGAGGCCAGATCAGGCACGTCACTCTCTTGCGTCGCGTTGAATGTGGTGGGCTCAAAGAATGGCTTAGGTTTCGAAGCAGCGCCTCGAGGCGTCGCCTGGCCAGTCGATATCGGCGACGCTGGTTGTGATTGCCTCATGCTTGAGGTGGGCGCATTGTCAGATACGACAAAGCCCTCCAAGTCACCACCGCTGTCTGACCCATCCGTGTCCAGGACGTCGCTGGCTCGGTCACAATCGTCGCCCACTTCTTCCAAGTTGACGGCCGCTTTCCCTTGGCTGCCCTTCTTCTTCTTCTTGCTTCCCTTTTTTGCCGTTTTTTGTTTCTTTCTTTGAGGGCCATCTTCGTCATCCGTATCCACTTCGGCTGCCATGTCTTCCAACGCCGCCTGAACGGCTGTGCGCCGTGCCTCTACTAGATCCGGCAGACCGCCTGTCGAGCCAAACGAGTCTCGCCTGTCGTTCTGTGACTCTAGTACAATTGCTTCATCTTCAGCCTCTGACTCGCCATCAGAGCCGACAAATCGGCGTACCGGTATCTCGTGGTATGCGCTTTCGTCTTTGTGGCGGCATGCTCGAACCAACTTGTCCGGGTCGGTACCCATCGCATGCACCATCTTCACGAATCGCTTGGTGTAGGGGCCATGTTCCAGCAAGCACGCTGGCCCGAGGCGCCGTTGCGATTCCGGGTGAGCAGTCATGCTAAGCACATCCGTTTCCTCAAATGTGCTGTGGTTGAATGGCAGGTCGCGATAGGACCGGTTGAGCTCGTTAAGCTGCTCTCCATCAAGCACCACACTATCGAAATCCGGTACTTTGCTCAGGTCATCCAACTCGGGGTTGCGCTTCGGTTCGGCCTTCTTTGCCTTCTTGACCGGACCTTTCAGAAAGTCTGTCAATTTCTGAAAACCCGTTTCGACCCCATCGGGCATATGAAACTTTTTGGGTGCCTTCTTCTTTCCCGCTGCGGCTCGTCTCTTCTTTGGTTCTGGCAGCGAAGTATCTTGTGTGTTCTCCACGGGGATATCAACATGTCTCTTGTCCACCTCGGGTCGTATGTTGCGAGGCACGATGCGAGAAGACAGATCGAAGCGAAAATTGAAGCGGCTGCCCTCGCAAATCAACGATTGCATCTTTTCGTAATTGTCTTTGGATTTGGCAAACTGCTCTTCTTCTTTGCCTCGCATTAATAGCAACACAATGTTGCCGGCTCGTTTGCGTCCAGTTCGGCCCATGCGCTGTAACATGCGAATTGGAGATGCCGACGAGTCGTAGCAGACTATGAGATCCACCTGTCCAATGTCCAACCCTTCTTCACCGATAGAAGTCGCGACGAGCACATTGAAATGGCCATTGCGGAACTTTTCAACGGTCTGGATCTGTTGTGCCTGCTTCATGCCCTCGCCTCGCTTGCCAACCGCCTGGCCAACAAAGATACTAGCCTTTACCAGCGGTGTATGCATATTTAGGAGGCGCACAATGTCTTCTGCAGAATCTCGATATTCGCTAAACACAATGACGCGCGTGCCAGAGTCTTCTCCCCGGTCCATGAAATGGTTCAAGACTGTGTCGGCCAAGGCTGTTTGTTTGGGATGCCCAACAAAACCGTCTCGTTTCATCCAGCTGGCAATCTTGTTCATCATGTCTTGGAAGCTAGGATGTTCGATAAGTTGCCGCTTGTACTTGGATCCCTTTTGTCCCTTTTCCTCCTGTTCGCTCCGAAAATCCAATAAATTGTCGTAGAATGGTTTGATGCCATGAAAGTTCAAAAGTTTGATGGAATGCGCCAGACTTGTGAGCACGCTAAAGATGGCGCGCATCATAAATTGAACGCCTTGATTGGTGTGTTTACCTCGTGTTGCAAACCACTCTTTTTGCGATTGCAATAAGCCAAATGCCGATATCGACATTGGACTCTTTCCGTACCAAATATTCTGGGCGCTGAGTTTATCCAATAGAGGCTTGAGTGCCTCTGAAAACAATTCGCCAACGAGGTTTATCTCATCAGAGGGATCAAGAATCACTTGTTCAATATTCCTGTCATGAACGTATTGACGAATGTCAATAGAATCCTCAGTGCGGATTTCGCAGTGCGATATTCCAAGATTGTCGATAATTTCTTGCACTGTTTCAATTTTGGAGCCCGGGGTGGCTGTCAAGGCGAGAACACGGAAGCTCTTCGAAAATCGCCGGATCAATTTTGCGACTTTGGCGTATGCGTACTCTCCGGTGGCGCGGTGAGCTTCGTCAACAACGATGAGACAGATGCTTTTCGGGTCGGCGTACCCATGCGACAAGTCGTTGAGAAGCGTCTGCGGTGTCATGAAAAATACTCTTCTCCTTTCCCACTCCTCCTCGCGCAGAACAGGCTGAATGTCACCTGTAAGCAGTGTCGTTTCGGATCTCGGTATACCTGCGATGTTGTAGCAGGCATCTATTTGCTGGGCAACCAATGGTTTTGTAGGAGCAACAAAGACAATTTTGCCCTTCTTTGTCCATCGGTAGAAATTAAGCATGACCGTGGCAGCGATGAAAGTCTTCCCGAGACCCGTGGGCAGCGCAACCAAGGTGTTGTTGAACAAGCTATTCTTCACAATACTGAACTGGTAGTCTCGAATGGCTCCCAGATTTGTAGGATATACCCATGTCTCCATGGCCTCCTTGTCCAACTCATGATGACTAGGCTCTTCCCGGGGCAAGTCGGCGCGAAAGACTCTGGTAACACTGGACTCCTGTGGTTGGCTACTGACATCACCGAGCGGTTTCCCGAAGAGTGTTGTCTGTCTGTAGGTTCCGGATGCAGATCGCTGGAGGCCGGTTCGCGGCGCAGTTTGAATGTTATTGGGCCGAAACTGGGTGAGCGGGGGTTCGGGAGAGGAAAATGCATCGTCAGGCAAACCCTCTAATTCTGGTGCCACACTTCGGTTCGCCAAAGGTCCTTTTGCGACGGCCTGGCCATTCGAGGAAGTAAATGACTGGTTCAGTCGGGCACTGGAAGACGAGACTTGATCAAACGCAGTGTTGAAGTCCTCATCGGCGATATCGTCGTCAAACTCATCGGAGCTCATGGCGGCCAGTACTTTGCGCGACGTGGTACAGGGCTTGAGCTGGTATAGTTCTTGGGCGCTATAGAGGCAGAGTACCCATGTCTCACATAATAGCTCAAGTCTGAATAACGATGTTTGTCGCCGAGCCGAGAAAACAAGTCCTCATTTTGAGTCCACTAACTAAATAGGCAATCTACGCGCCTGGCATCGCGTTTGGTAAAGTGTAACGCGAAACATATGAATATAAGGCCTGATAAATCACCAAGTAATTGGTGGTGCCACCTTTTGCTTTTGCGCGACAGTTATGAGCCCGGGAGGTGGCCTAGTGGTCACCTGCAACTTCTACTGCTGTCGCCAAATTGCTACTATCAAGGTCCTGAGTTCGATTCCCGTAAAGACCAGATTTTATCCTATCGCTGAGTTTGAAGACCTACCCTACAGGGGTACGAGATCTAAGAGCAAAAAGTAGCCACTTAGTGCCTAAATAGGAACACTTCATCAGAAGGAGAACTTCTGAGGAACTGGGGGGTGTATGAATATAAGGCCTGATAAATCACCAAGTAATTGGTGGTGCCACCTTTTGCTTTTGCGCGACAAAACAAGTACCACGGCACGTGACTTGCTCGACGGTAAATAATTTGCCCTGATTGCGACTTGCAAGCCTCGGTGATGCTTGTTTCGAGCAGACTTTATTCGGGGGGAATTGAAAAACAAATCCTGCAACTTTTGGTCTGCGTTCAAAATTTTGACCATTTTGCTCTTGTCTTTATCTGTCGTCAAGTCGCCATTCGGCCTCTGCCTAGTTTTGCCAGGCATCATCTGATGTGCCTTGCAGCCTGGATGCAGAAGTGGGGCTATCCATGAAAATAACCTGTTGCGTCTACCTGCCTTCGACAACCCCTTCTTCTTCATCTTTGTTTCTTATTCTTTCACCCAGCTTTGTTCCAGTTTCAAGCAGGCAAAGCTACACTACGGCTATACTCTTCCTGCAAATATCAAATATCCAGTGAAGATCGCCCAGCAACACTCCTCGACCTAGCCGACAACGCGTCGAGCAGATCCTTTACATTGTCAACATCAGCAATCTTCAACACACCACCCGCCCCGATCAACCTCCTGCATCGGTCGGCTCACGACGCTACAAATCAATAGGGCAAGACCTTTCTTGCCTGTAGTGTGGTCAGCCAGTGTCTGGCGTCCAACACTTCCAAAGCTCAAACCTGTGTCGAACCCGCATCTTCCTCTCTCCAACAGTCAACAGCCTACGTGCATTGCTCAACCACCTCACATCTACCTAAAACAACTATGGCTCCACGTGGTGCTCGCAGCGGTGGCGCTCAACCATCGCGCGGGTCAAAGGCGACTTCCATGAAGTCTAGCGCTGGCTCTCGAGGTGGTATTCAAAAGAAGAAAGCCGGCGCTACCAAGATTGACGGAGATGGAGATCTCGACATGGATAGCGCTGCTCGGCGCTCAGCTAGGTCCGCCGCTGCACAGCCAGGTGGCGGTCAATCAAAGCCCAATACGAGGTCCTCCACTACGAAAAGCGCTCGTGGACCTTCTAAGGTGGCACAAAACATCCTGAAACAGCTAGCCAATGGTAATATTGGCGATAGCGCGTCTCGTGTCACCAGAGGAAGAGCGAAAACCGGAACTGGCCTGTCGTATCTCAGAATTTATGGCCTCCGGCAGAGCAAGGCCTCCAGCAACCCCGATGGCGGGGTCAAAGATCTTCTCGGCTTTCTGGAAAGGAAAGCTTCCGGATTTACCGCTGGCCGCCCAAGACGAACCCCTATGATTAAGAAGGTATGTGATGATATTGACCATGTTTCAGGGCGCATCGAATTTCAGCAACTATCCCGGATGGCTACTTGTCAAGCCAGGCGCTCAGCGCAAGACATGATTTTCTCAGCACACTGCAAACTGCATCAATTAAATGCCCCGAAACTCACCCCTGGTATCGATTACTTGCTGACGTAACTCAGTCACATCTTGCTGGGGACTATGTATTCATAGGTGCCAGCAAAGACGACGCAGAAGAACTAATCAAACTCAACACTTTCATGTTTGCTGGCGTGGAATTGAAAATTGTTGAGTCGACAGAAGGACTCGGGCAGCCCAACAAGGCAACAGAATCAAAGGAAACGCAAGAGCTTCGCGCCAAGTTGCAGGCGATTCTTGGTTCGAGATACTTTCAGGCGAACAAGCTGCTAAAACTTGATGCCCTCTCAACAGATGCAGAGCTCGTCCAGCTTGGGATGTTTGAGAATCGCGAGCGAGCTCTCAAGACCTTCAAGGGCCTGATGGTCATTTGTGATGACCTTTTCAAAACGGCCCAGGAGAAGCGCGACGCCATTGAAAGCATCAGCGTAGCGAACAATGGCATTGACGACGTCGCCCAGGTGGAAAATGTTGCAAACACATTCCCTCAGCTCAAGAATCTTGATATGAGTGGCAACCAGATTGCAAACATAAAGGCCATGGAGCGCTGGAAGGGCAAATTCAAGGAGCTCAAGACGCTTTACATGGCCGGTAACCCGATTGAAACTGCCGACCCAAGCTATCAGAACGTCCTGTTAGAATGGTTCCCCAAGCTTCAGGACATCAACGGCCTAGAGTTACGAAGTGCGGCCCAGATTGCGGAGCGGGAGGAAGCTTTGAAGCCAAAGGCTATCCCGCAAAGCGGCCCAGACTTCCGAGATGTCAATGGGATCGGCGAGAAGTTTTTGTTGGAATTCTTTGGGGCCTACGACAATGACCGTCAAGGCCTAATTACCAGACTGTACGACGAGGCGAGCCAGTTTTCTCTAGCGGTTGACACCAAATCGGTCCGGGATGATGGTGCGCCGGCGCCGCTGCCCTGGGCAGCATACTTGAAATTTTCAAGAAACCTGATCAGAATTACGCATCAAAACGCCAGAGCCACGCGACTATTCAAGGGCGCTAGTGGCATCTACGACTTGTGGAAAATCCTGCCGTTGACTCAACATCCCAACATCAAGACAGATTTGAGCAAGTACATTATGGACTGCCATCCACTTCCGGGCCTAGTTGACCCATCTGGGCAGAATCCCCTGGGAGTGGACGGGCTCATCATTACCGTCCACGGCGAATTCGATGAATATGATCAGAATAGTGCGACGACAGGCAAGAGAAGCTTCTCGCGGACGTTTGTGCTTGGACCCGGCCAGCCAGCAAGAGGTGGAATTCGGGTCGTCAGCGATATGCTTTCGCTACGGGCATGGAACGCTCTGCCCAACGTTTTTGATGCCGATGCCGCAGCACAGGCTGCCCCGGCTCCCCCAGTCGCACAAGCAACGGTTCCGCCGGCTGCCCCGGTCGCACAGGCGCCAGATGATCAGCAGGTCATGATCGATGAGCTGTGCAAACAGACTGGCATGACACAGCAGTACTCTGCGATGTGTCTCACGCAGGTTGACTTTGTCTTTGACAAGGCGCTTGCAATTTTTAATGAAAGAAGGGTGTGTGCATCCACCTAACGGCAGATATACGAAGTCATTGCTAACAAGGTGTATAGGCGCAGCTGCCGTCTGAGGCCTTTGCTGCTAATACGCAGTAAAACGCAGGCTGGTAACCGTGCGGATTGGGGATCGCGCAAGCCGAGAAGCTATGCGGATCGGGTGAATATTGCAAGCTGGGAGGCTATGTCGATATTTGGGGAGGATTCAAAGGGTTGGGATGATTTTGGGGGGTTGTTTGTTTTGTAACGATATCATTAATGTGTTCAGCTGGTGGCATACTGTATTCATGGAGAGGCAAGGCGTTAATGGACTGTTGCATTCAATACCAGATGTGCGATGATGGGCATAGATACCAAAACCAAAGTACCGCGTACCGCCTTGATGACTGCCGTCTGCCTGTATGCACCAGATTGATTAATGCTTATCCGGAGAAGACGTATGCCGCCGACTGATGTTTCTGGAAGGACATGGTCCCTGCTACTTGCTGACCGAGTTGCGAAAGTGGCGTGATACCCATCGCACAGACGCATGATGCGCACATGGTCGATGTGTTGGATGGGTCATTACTGGTACAATTGAGCCAACCCAGCAACTACAGGTACTTTTTACAAGATACGCAACGTGGAATAGACTGAATCATGTTGCAAGGCTCGAGGGGGCCGCTTTCTTTACGGTGACATGTTCTTACTGTAGTTTCTCGTTCCCTTGCTTTCCTCGTAATCACCTCTTTTTTTTTTTTTTATCGTAGTTGGTTTTTCAAAGTCGCATCTCGCCGAGAATTCCTAGTTTTCTCCATGTACCAAAGGACAAAAAAAAAATGTAAAAATAAATCCAATGACATGTTACATGCCATTTTTCAAGGGCGTCTCTTGCTTTCTTTTGTCCTCCTCAAAAGGTCAATAGGCTCCCTTTCTTTACTACCTAACATAGGCGGGGGCCTGCACAGAGGGAGGTGGGTGGGTGCGTCTGTGAACAACTGAATATCTTTTTTTGGTACGCAAGGCGTTGCGCAAGGGAGGATATGACCGAATAAGAAACCTACCAAGCTACGGAGTAAGCCGTTTGATGGTCTTCTTTTTTTTTTCCCCTTATGTTCCCATGGTACACATTTCCTCCCTTGAATACTTGCTTCTTGTTCCAGGTTGATTCTGGCAGAGGGTTTTTATCTTGATAAAAATGGAAAAGAAAAAAGCAAATCAAATCAAACAAAACGCCATCCCCCATCCCCCCCCTTGCCCCAAAAAAACCCTTTGCTTCTATTTTTAACGGCAGATGACGACAAAGGGACCTTCCCTGTGCAAGTTCTTTCTTCGCCAACTGTATTACAACAACGCCGCTAGCGAGTTCGTGAGACGGACTCGAGCGGAGGTCTACTATATCTCGCACTGAATATTTCGTTGAACCTAGTAACGAAATAAGAATCGGTGCTGCTGGGCATGTATCACGACGATTGCTGGTTGAAATTTCAGGACAAACAACCGCCCCGGCCGGATGCCACTGTGTAATTTGAGGATAGCCTACGTAATCGCTAGTCCTGGCCGTCTTGGCTGGGTTATAATAACTACCAGTACTCCGTAAAGTCGTAACTATGTAATACATGTGCTTCATGCGGCGGGGCCGACGCAGACAAATCTTTTTCGTACTTGCTTGGTATGGAAAATTGCCCGACCGATATTGGCAGGGAACTACGGCTTGTTCTGCTTGTCTTGTACATACGGCATTGTGCCGGTATCGTCGACGTTGGGCACTGTTGTGGGCGTCGACGCCACCAGACGTATGCAAACTTTCCACGTCTTCCGTCTCATGCAAAGGGCTTGGCAGGAGATGCAAGCCACAGTACCTTGTTTCCGCTGCATCTATCCCCAAGGCAGCTTATTCAAATGAGGAATACGGATAGAGTTAATAAATAAAGGAGTCGAGACAAGGATGACATATACCTTCACAGCAGCAGCAATGACTCGGTAGATGCCAATCGTCCTGGCCAGTCTCCAACTCAACTTACTCGCCGGCGGCTCGTACAGGTCAGCATCTGTACGCATCTGCCATGATGATCTGATTTGCATCCAATGTTTCGGTTCTCGAGCAAACGTCGGATAACCAAGTGCCCGGGCTGCAAGTGACGAGCAGAGTCATCATTCCACGCACATTACACGACGACATGTGAAAAGGCTCAAAGAATACTTTTAAGCGGTCGGGTAGATTTGGGCGTTCTGCTGTGTCTTTGAGCACTGATTATTGTTTCAGGCGCGGAGGATTTTCTCACTCGTTGGGCAACCACCACGCGCGAGCGATGCTTAGACGTGGAAAAGGTCCTCGTCATGAATAGTTAGACGTACGTGCATGCACAGGACAAAAAGGACGAGCACACGGCGCGACAGCGGGCTTAACTAGCTGTCAACCAAAAATTTGAGATTGTCAACCAATTTGTGGCTGGGGGAGTGGCTGGTAGCGCGTGGACGCCGAAGCCGGCCCCCCCATAGTAATTTACACCAAATTGACGCGACACGTGTCCTTCCCTCTACCTGTCTTCCCCCACCACGTAAAAATCATCATTGTGCACGTAATTTTGAAGCTATCACCACTATTCCACGATGCCCTTCGAATTGGTGGTATCCTGGCACGCGTCAGGAGGCGCCCCCTAAGCTGCTTTTTAACCTACCAAAAATACGCCAAAAAGGTAGACTTGGAGGGCTAGGCACCCGAGGAACCAGGCGTGACCCAAGCCTCTTTGAGAGGCTCGAGGCACAGGAGCGCGTTGAGCGCCGCCACGCCCGGCGCGCTGACCGTGGCGGCGCTCAACGCGTGGCCGGAGCCTCGCCGGCGCCGGCGCTGGCGCCCGACTCAATTGACCTCACGGCTGATGACCCGGATGACCCGTACGTGCCCGGCACGGCTCGGCCTCGGGCCTATCAGCGCTTCACCGGAGCCGTTGAGCCGGAAGATATCGGGCTT